>JABFPP010000118.1:0-13270 GCA_022817365.1 Mallateleia sp. ZL-2020
TGAGAAGTTGAGGTAAGGTTATTGATTAAAATTGGAAATAATTAATGTTTGTTTATATATGTACATATGTTATAATTTTAATGTGTCAAATTGTAATTTACAATGTACTTATATTTTGCAGCAAGGATATTAAATTGCATTTAATTAACTTAATCCAGGTTGTTATTGAGAAATCTCGAGTTAAGAGGATGTCAAAGACGATTGGCAACTCGAATAGGGTCGGTAATGTAGAAATTTTCTAATGCCCGCGATAATTACCATTACCGACATTAGAAAATTAGCATGCAGCGCCAAACATCGATGGAAGAACTAATTAACGCGGTAATTTTAAATGTACATCATCTAAAGTTGACACAAATTCCGAGGCATCTCGTTATTTTGTATTTTATTCACGAGTCCCCTGGAATTTTACATATACTTACAATATTCTTTTCCTATATTAAAACGAAATATAAAAATATTAAACATTAAAAATTAGTTGCATGTATAATTTTAAAGATGTTTTATATCAAATTATAAATTTTTAACATTTAAATTTGATATAAGATTTCAGGCATCTCAAATATTTTGTACTTTATAAAAATGAGTTCCCGGACACCCTATTTTTTATTATATTGTCATCATGTTTAAAAAAAAATATTCAATAAAATTCTTTAAATCTTTGATTTTCGAGTAACTTTTAGTAAAATTTTTAATTGAACATTTAATATCCATGTAAGTTCCCTGACATCGAATACTTTTTATATTTTTTATACTTTATATTTACGAGTCTCAGGCATCTTACATACATATTATATTCCAATTATTTATATTGCAATATAAATAATTTTAATTTATTTTAATTTTTAATATATTTCCAAAAAAAATAAATACATAAAAAATTAAAGAAAATATATAAACATTAATTAGTAATTGTATTTTTGTTCTTTTTTTCTACTTAAAGAAGTTTGCCATTTAAATTTTGAAATTTAATTTAATTTTGAAATGAAATTCTCCGGCATTTAATATATTCTTACTTTTTATATATAGGTACCCATACATTGGATATATTTTTAATACTATTATTCAATAAAAATTCTTTATAGCTATGATTTTGGTTCATCAAATAGTTGATATTTGATATCTAAAATTCACGTAAGTTCCCTAGCGTATGATAGAATACTGTCATACTCTAATTGTGTAAGTACGATGGCATCTTGGATATTTCATAGTTTATTTGTACAAGTTGCCATTTTTTAAAATTCAAGGTTCTGCTAGTATCATACTAAAGTTAGCAAAATCCTTAGTTTAAAAAAATGACTTCAGTCTAAAATTTCGGAATTGGGATTAATTTCGGATAATTAAGTACTGTACAAATTAAGAACAATTTAGTACGGCAAAAATTACGTTCATATATCTAACCAAACTAGCAGAAAATGAGTTTCAATTTCAGATAAAAGTGAGATATAATAATCAAATTTCCAAACCTTGAAAAAAGCAAACAAAAAAAACTCTATAATTTAGTACGAATTAAGTACAATTTAGTACAGCATGAATAAAAATTTGTACCACAACCGATTTTTAGAAATTCAAATTTTACAAGTGGAGGTGCTGCCTTGACTAAGGCTGAAATAACGAAATCTTCCAAAGTTTGAAAAAAGCAGACAAAAATGACTCTATAATTAAGTACAAATTAAGAACAATTTAGTACAGCAAAAATTAATTTCGTGTCTCTAACCGAAACAGCGGAAAATGAGTTTAAATTTCGGAAAAAGTGTCATATAATAATGATATATCCAAACATTGAAAGAAGCAAACAGAAAACACTCTATAGTTTAGTACAAATTACGTACAATTTAGTACAGCATGAATAAAAATTTTTACCACAACCAATTTTTAAAAATTCAAATTTGAAAACTGGGGGTGCTGGCTTGACTAAGGCTGAAATAACGAAATCTTCCGAACTTTGATGAAAGCAAACTATAATGACTCTATAATTAACTACAAATAAAGTACATTTTAGTACAGCAAAAATTAAATTCGTATCTCTCACCAAACTAGCGAAAAATGAGTTTAAATTTCGGAAAAAATTTTACAAATGGAGGTGCTGCCTTGACTAAGGCAGAAATAACGAAATCTTCCTAAATTTGAAAACTGCAGACATAAATGACTCTATAATTAAGTAAAAGTTAAGTACAATTAATTACAGCAAAAACTAAATTCGTATTTCTAACCGAAACAGCAGACAATGAGTTTTATTTTTGGGAAAAGTGACATAAAATAACCAAATTTTCCAATCTTTTAAAAAAAGCAAAACAAAAACGACTGTATAATTAAATAAGTATTGAGTACACTTTAGTACAGCAAGAATTAAATTCGTATCTCTAACCAAACTAGCAGAAAATGAATTTAAATTTCGGAAAAAGTGACATATAATAATCATATTTCCAAACATTGAAAATTGCAAAAAGAAACATCTCTGTAATTAAGTCAACATTAAGTACATTTTAGTACAGCAAAAATAAATATTTGTACCACAACGATTTTTCAGAAATTCAAATTTCAAAAATGGGGCTGTTGACTTGACTAAGGCTGAAATAATGAAATCTTCCGAACTTTGAAGAAAACAAACAAAAATGACTTTATAATTAAGTACAAATTAAGTACACGTTAGTACCCCAAAAATTAAAATCGTGTCTCTAACCAAACTAGCGGAAAATGAGTTTAAATTTCGGAAAAAGTGTCATATAATAATGATATATCTAAACTTTGAAAGAAGCAAACAGAAAACACTCTATAGTTTAGTACAAATTACGTACAATTTAGTACAGCATGAATACAAATTTTTACCACAACCAATTTTTAGAAATTCAAATTTCAAAACTGGGGGTGCTGGCTTGACTAAGGCTGAAATAACGAAATCTTGCGAACTTTGATGAAAGCAAACTAAAATGACTCTGTAATTAACTACAAATAAAGTACACTTTAGTACACCAAAAATTAAATTCGTATCTCTCACCAAACTAGCGAAAAATGAGTTTAAATTTCGGAAAAAATTTTACAAGTGGAGGTGCTGCCTTGACTAAGGCAGAAATAACGTATTCTCCCTACATTTGAAAACAGCAGACAAAATGACTCTATAATTAAGTAAAAGTTAAGTACAATTAATTACAGCAAAAACTAAATTCGTATTTCTAACAGAAACAGCGGACAATGAGTTTTATTTTTGGGAAAAGTGACATAAAATAACCAAATTTTCCAATCTTTTAAAAAAAGCAAAACAAAAACGACTGTATAATTAAATAAGTATTGAGTACACTTTAGAACAGCAAGAATTAAATTCGTATCTCTAACCAAACTAGCGGAAAATGAGTTTAAATTTCGGAAAGAGTGACATATTATAATCATATTTCCAAACTTTGAAGATAGCAAAAAGAAACGACTCTACAATTAAATCAATATTAAGTACATTTTAGTACATCAGAAGTTAATATTTGTACCACAACTAATTTTCAAAAATTCAAATTTCAAAAGTGGGGGTGCTGGCCTGACTAAGGCTGAAATAACAAAATCTTCCGAACTTTGAAGAAAGAAAACAAAAATAACTCTATAATTAAGTACAAATTAATTACACTTTAGTACAGCAAAAATTAAATTCGAATTTCTATCTAAACCAGCGGAAAATGAGTTTAAATTTTGGAAACAGTAACGTATAATAACTAAGTTTCCAAACTTTGAAAAAAGCATACAAGAAACATATCTATAATTAAGTACAAATTAAATACTTAATGATGTAAAAAGAAGCTTTTCATTAGTTAAAAGATTGCTTACAGATAGAAGGACTTCTTTCACATTTGATAATATAAGAATGATTATTGTGTCGACTCAACTTTCCCACTAAAAATTTTGTATTATATTTACGAATAGATTATGAAATGTTAATAATTTTTTTTTAAATTAAAAATATATGAATAAAATATGTTAATATATTAATATTGATATATATATTTAATTTCACAATTCATATTTATATCCCTATATTTAAAATATAATTGCAAAGTTTCTAAATGAAACTGTTATATGCCAAAATCGAATCTGTCGTTTCTGATGCTATTAATTTCCGTTTTTTGTAGCCAACTTCATTTCAACACTAATCCGTGCTTTGACCATTAGTTTCCCATTGTGGATAAATATTAATATGTCTAAATACGTACGATATTAATAAATGCAACATTCAGTTTTTGAAACTGGTATTAGCCTATAATTGCTAGATTAAATGTTTTGCAATCACGTATCACTTTTTCCAAGTTTTTATGACATACTGCTAGCTTTAGAATAAAGCTAGCAGAACTAGATTGCACAAGATGATCTCACTGGAAGGCCTGCAAGAAAGACCTGCCAGATGGACCCATTAGAGGGCCCGCTGATAGGGCCTCCATGAATATTCTGACGAATTGACCCGCTGAAATGGCTCGTTGACAGGGTCTGCTGGTGATTCACAGGATAGGGTCCACCAGATGAGTTAACTGATATGACCTCCATGAAAGGCCTGCCAGATGGACCCACTACTGAATCGCTCCTAGGACCTCCATGAATATATTGACGAAATGACCCGCTGAAATGGTTCGTTGATAGGATCTGCTGGTGATCCTCAAGACAGGGTCTACGAGATGGGGTCACTGATAGGGCCTGCAAGAAAGGCCCGCCAGATAGATCTGCTGAAGCAGCCTACTAATAAGGCTTGCTGGAGTATCTGGTGCCCACGACAAACGACCTGCTGGTAGAATCTGCTTGACTGATCCAGGAAATTATTTCCCTGAAATAATCATTTGACTTTAATACAAGGATAAAAGAAACAGGTAATGTAAATGATTCCAATGAAGGAGAATAAAAAATGTTCATGATTAACAAACTAAATAGGGAAGGTGAATTATTCAAACCGTTGTAAAACTGGCACAAATAGACCTATTAATAGGACCATCCCTTATCGGAACGGTTTGTTAGATAAACCCGCTCACTGGATCTACGGGTACAGCTTGTGAAATGGACTTACTAAAGCACCGCTGATACGATCTTCACGAATAGACTGACGAATGATCACGCTAAATTGCCTGGTTGATAGTCTGTTGGTTGTCTATAAGATAGGGTTCACGAAATGAACTCACTGATAGAGCCTGTAAAAAAGGCTCGCCAGATGGACCCACTAGAGACCCGCTGGTAGGACCTCTACGAATATTCTAACGAATTGGCCCGCTGAAATGGCTCGTTGATAAGGTCCGCATGTAGTCCACAATATAGGTTTCACGAGATGGGCGCACTGATAGGACCTGAAGAGAAGGATCGCCAAATGGATGGACCAGATACCTGCTGAAAGGGCTCGTTGGCAGGGTCTCCTGGTGTTCCTCAATACAGGCTCTGCGGGATAAGCTAACTGACAGGGCCTGCAAGAAAGGCCCGCCAGATAGATCTGCTGAAGCAGCCCACTGAAAAGGCTTGCTGGAACATCTAGTGTTCATGACAAGCGGCCGGCTGATACAATCTGCTTGACTGATTTACCAAATTATTCCCCTGAAACAATCATTTCACTTTAATACAAAGATAAGAGATACAGGTAATACAAATGATTCCAATGAAGATGAATAGAGAATGTTTATGATTAACAAATTAAGTAGGAAAGGCAAATTGTTCAAACCGTTGTAGAACTGGCACAAATGGTCTACCAAATGAACCTATTAATAGAGCTATCCCCTATTGGAACAGTTTGCAAGATAAACCCGCTCACTGGATCTACGGGTACACCTTGCTAAATGGGCTAACTGGAGCCCTGCTGATACGACCTCCACAAATAGTCTGATGATTGGTCACACTAAATTGCCCAGTTGATAGAGTCTGCTGGTTGTCTACAAGATACGGTTCACGAAATGAACTCACTGATAGGGCCTGTAAAAAAGGCTCGCCAGATAGACCCACTACAGACCCACAGATAGAACCTCCATGAATATTTTGACGAATTGACCCGCTGAAATGGCTCATTGATAGGGTCTGTTGGTGGTCCACATTATAGGGTCCACGAAATGGGCTCATTGATGAAGCTTACAAGAAAGGCCCGCCAGATAGATCTGCTGAAACAGCCCACTGATAAGGCTTGCTGGAACGTCTGGTGTCCACAACAAACGGCCCGCTGATAGAATCTGCTTGACTGATCTACCACATTATTCTCCTGAAGCAATCGTTTGATTTTAATACAACGATAGGAGAAACAGGAAATGTATAAGTTTCCAATGAAGTAGAAGAGAGAAAGTTTATAAATTACAAACTAATTATGAAAGGTGAATAGTTGATAGATGCATTCAACAGGAGAGGATGATTGCTTTTCAATAAAAATGTTTAAAAAGATATATAAAGATATTGTACATATATTAAAGGAAATAGTAGAATTGTCAAGAAACAGCAAAGGATAACATAAAAGAATGCAAGTGTGTTAAATGGATGGAATCATTTATATCTGAATATAGAAATCAAGGCATAA
Organism: Mallateleia sp. ZL-2020; assembly: GCA_022817365.1. Lineage (NCBI taxonomy): Eukaryota > Metazoa > Arthropoda > Insecta > Hymenoptera > Scelionidae > Mallateleia > Mallateleia sp. ZL-2020. Next base: position 6,509 of record JABFPP010000118.1, read on the forward strand.
ATTGATAAGAGAAAATAGAATTTAAATAAAAAAAGATGAAGGGAGCTTCTATGAGTTGTGAAGGAGAAGAAAGAATTCAGAGAAAGGTCAGATAAATAATGCGGTGTGAAAAAACAAGAGTAGGGAACAGACAATAAACAGCTAGCAGAAGAGTTTAGAAATATGACGATACAAATTATTTATTGTGTTTCAAGGTTGCAAAATACGCAATTGACGAGATTTGTGTCCCCATGACATGTACTATATATCGATGCCTGTTACGAAAAGTATCTTCTTTCAAAATATCGCGAAAAATTATCTCTTTATTATTAATAAATTAAAATATTAGTGAAAATTATCTCGTTTCATCATATCGTTGAAGATTGTCTCGTTTCAAATTATTGTTACAGTTTTACAGATGGACAAAATAAATTACATTATTAATTAATTTAAAAATCATCAATTTAAATTCGTAATTAATAAACTGTTATTAACAAATTAAAATTAATTCTTTTAATTGAAAATTATATTGTCAATTTTTTTGAAAGTTATATCGTCAATAAAATATATTATATATGGAATCCATGGGAAGTCCATTAAATACCTGAGAGTCACACTCGATCCGAAGCTCGATTGGGGTGCACACCTCGATAAGAAGAGGAAATTGGAAGGGTCTGGAACTGGAAGGGTCTGCTGAAACGACCTGCTGGAATATCCCACCAGATGAAGATTAATATGACATATTTGTCATTTCTGAAAGTTAATTAAAATAAATTATATAGCTAGATTATTTTACATTAATAAATTAAATATCATTCTACATATACTTACATGATTTTCCAATGACAGTTCACGATTACAAAAGATCCATAAGATATCCAATAGTTCCACAAAACTTGCAAGGTGAACATCATATTAACAATATTGATTAATATGTTAAACATTATATTTTAAAAAGGGCCCCACCAACGCCCAATTTCGTGAGACGCACCCATATTATCTGTTCGTCTCTCCGATAAATTCAATATCTCGTTAATTAAAAAAACGTTAGATTCTGCTTTTATTTAATTTCTACTATATAAAATGTTTGCATTTAGTGTGTAATCTGCATTACATTAACATAAACATATTAATGCACACTTTTCACAATAAACTGTATATATACGTTACACTCATTCAAAATAAAATACCTTTACGAATTTCCTAGCATCTCGATTCTACTTCACGAGTTCCTAGGAGTTTCGTAGTGTCATCTGCAGCATTAATTTCAATGAAATACTTCTACGAGTATCCTGGCATGTCGTGTGTTTTTATCGATTTGCCAGACATCTCATGGTACTTTTTCTTCAGTTACACAATTTTCTACAAATTAACTACTTTCAACGGTTCCCTGGCATCTCGACTGTTCTTTGCAAGTTCCCAGGAGTCTCGTAGTGTCACACAAAGCATTAATTATAATGAAATACTTCTGAGTACCCTGTTATGACGTATGTTCTTTTTGATTTGCCAGGCATCTCATGGTACTACTTCTTGACTTACATAAAATTCATACCAAAGGAAAAAATTTCATTCCTATTTTACATTTATGAAAATAATAATATTTCAATATCATTTATGCGTTTATTTAATATGTTGGAAATGGTAATAATAATCCATCTTCTATTATTCTTAAGAAATGTTTGCGCATGAGTAAACGGTCATTACAATAATTTATTCTACATGGGTCCTGATTTAAGGCTAATGTTACGGCAAATGCTGTTGCATATACTCCACAACTGCAGCCATCTTTTTGCTGAGTTACGTTTTTGTATATGATATCGTTTACATTAGGAAATCGTAGACGTATGTATCGTTTTTCTTCTTCTGATAATGGGTATTTGTGTATACTGTCATACATTTTTAGTTCATAACCGTTGTAATACAAACATCGCCAGTGGTTGCTACATAATCCACCAATAATTTGGATACTCTTTTGTTTTTCCAAAGGAACGATGTTTTTCCAAAAATTTAAACTTAATACACTTTCAGTCACAAAAGATGTTTCATTTTTAATAATACGTAACACTGCATCAATTGTTTCATCTACTACATATGATGTAATAGAATCAAGATTCGTTCGTATATACTGCATATCGGGATTTACTTGTAATTGTAATACTCTATTACGATAACTTGTCAATTCAATATCATTTGTAACATCACCTACAAATACTACATCATCGTCATGAACCCATAGATTGTTTTTACCTTTCAATTCATCCTTATTATCAGATTTATTTTTCATACATGGATTTTTGTCACTTTTAACGTTATCCTTGTTAACTTTTACATTTTCTGTTTTTATTGATTTTACAATTTTATGATCTTTACTATCTGTAAATTTACGTTTAACCGTCTTAGTTACTCCTAAGTTTTTCTTTTTTGCTAAATTTTGTCTTGCTTCAATAATATATTTGGGGTTTCTAAGAGGCATATGTCTATTATGACGACTGTCAACAATTTCGGGGACTATGCACTCATTATAAAATAATGTTAATTGTTGAATCATATTTTGTTTCCAAAAATTATCGTCTTTTTCTACACGCACTATTTTCATCGTTTTCGGCGTCCACAATACAAAAATACAATATTTTCGTTCAGTTATATGTAACTGACCTTGTACTTGATAATAAAATTTGTGCCTTTCATTCATTTTGTTTGAATCATTTCTTTGAAAAATACTTTTTAAATATAATACTTTTTTAATGGCTTCTTCAGCTGTTAACAATTCGGCTGACTGAGGACATTTAATTTCCACTACGCCATCTTCATCGATTAATCCATCAGGTGTTGCACCTAGATATGGAAATTCTCGGTCAATAAATAAACCACATGCTTTAATTTCTTTAGACAATTTTTCTTCTAATTGTTTGATTGCATTTTTTTCATTCATTCGACCGTACTTCATAGCTGGTGTATCTACTCCTGAAGGATATAAAATATTTTTAACAGTTGAATCGCAAAGAGTTGTACGTTTCATACAACATATAGAACCAAAATGCGACGCTGTCAGTATCATTTGTCTTAAAATTTTCCACAGTTCCGAACCAGATTGTTCTCTCGTACTTTGTTCAATTTCTTTACGCTCGTCCTGATATTTTTTTAGCTTATTGAAGTGATTTTGTCGTAAAGTTTCGAAAACTTGTGGATCTATGTCTGGTTTTTGTGATGTAGGTCCATAATATTCATCTGGATTTGATTTTGGTGTATATGAACTTGTTCGGCCGTTCATTGCTCTATACATTTTATTCAATGCTACCTTCTGTTGCCTTTTTTTCAAGACTTTGTACAATCACAGGTACATCTTTCTCATTCTTTTTATGATATTCCGTTAACGATTGTTGAGTATTATATTGCACTACTGCAGCTGCTATCCTGCCATCATTAGATCCTCTCGCACAAAAATTAATACGTTTGCCACCAATAGCTTTACAAATTATTGCATTACAAGATTCGGCAGAATTATTTGTATAATTCATTAAAAGACTATCAGAGTATTGACTCAAGTACTCCATTACTTTATTTACTTTTTCGAATAAACCATAAAAATTCATTCGATCAATATAATTTATATTTTCATTTGCCTGTTGTTGACATACAAAATTACGCGCTTTACACAAGTTGTGGTCACCAAAAACATGGTTAACTACGTGCAAAATGTCCAATTGTAATTGCAGAGCATTTTCATGTTGAGCATTGTTTTCTTCACGTCGTCTTGCAGCTGCATTCTCCACTTCTTTTCTTATATTTAATACATTTTACTTTATTACTTTTCGAAGATTCACATGCTCGCTATTACGCAGATACTTTGGATCACTTGTTTCTGCTATAGCGTATAACTTAGTGCACATGTTTCGGAACAAATGATTTACGCACTCTACTTTCTTAACTATCACACCATACTCATTATAGGGATTGTTATGTAATACAGTTTTATGCACATTACTATCATTATCCCCGATTAATATTCTAAATATTATTCCGTACATTTCGATGCTATTATTAAACCCTTCTGCAATAGCGTCGCTTTCCATTTTTGTTGAGCTAATATTCCGATCGAAGTTTTTATAACATGTGTGAGATTTTGGTTCACTTTTATTTCTAAGTGCCATATCACATATTGTACAACACTTATTACGCACACCAGCGAATAAAACTTTCTGCGTTCGGAAACCAACAATAATACCTACACCTGACAACGAATCATAGCCATGACCGTAAGATCTCTTCATCCAACACGCATCAGTGACAACTGATATATATGGTATACCATTAATTATATCACCACGTTCCATTGCAAGTTTCTTTTCAGCTTCTGCAGCTTCTTTCATGCACTTTTGTGATGTTTGAATAAAATTTTCAATAACAGAATCTTGAAGTTTTTTAAATGTTGTACTAGACATAGAACGAACATTCATTGCAGAGGACAATTCTTCGAGTTGTGAAAACCCAATTCCGGATGTTATACTGCCCACCACAGCTGCAGTATTCACATCCAATTGAGATTCATCTTCAGGTTCCGACCAAATACTACATTTATAATTGCACATTTTACACTTAAAAAATAATTGGGTTTTAAAGCCATGGTAGCGAACATTCACAATTTCCCAATCTTCAAACAGGCATTGAACTCCTTGTATGTGATTTTTATACTCTTTATTTATTTCGGACCAAAGATGTGCAATATTTACTAGACGTCTTTCATCAGGTAAAATATTAATTTTGGCACAATCATCATTTGATTTCTCGATTGTAAGTTCACCAAGGTATTCATTTATGTTCTCATAATGGTTAGTATCGTACAAATTACTTTTATTCATGAGTGTTGTTTCGTTATTCTCGGATTTTTCATTATCTGAGTGATTCAAAATATCGTTATTGTAATTTTCACAGAAAGCTTTGTTATTGTTTTCAGAAGTTGAACAAGCTTCAAAATATGTAACATTTTCATCGAATACCCGGTCATCAATTTTTGAGGTATTCTGCAAAGAAGCCTCATGCCGGTTCACATTGAATTCAGTTACAAGTTCAATAACTTCTTCAATGATAATTTCTTCACAATCTTCTTTTTCAGTAACTTCTTCAACAATTATTTCAATAATACCACCTTCAGAGTCTTCACACGACGCTTCTGCATTTGCAGAAGTAAGTTGGATCGTAGATTCTTTATCGGTAGCTTCGCTAATTACGTTCTCTTCCTTTTGTCGTTTGATCTGTCTCCTTAAAAATATTATTGAAACCTATGAAATATGTATGTACATATACAGGCACAATTTTGTATTTATAACATAAAGTAGAAAGAACGGTTCATAGTGATAATGTCAACGTCAGATGGAAAAGTAGGGTCAAAGATGTCGAATAAGTGCGATTTCTGGCACAAAATACAAATATTATATTACAATGATCACAAAATTTAACTTTTCGAAATAAATAAAAAAGTATTATTTTTGGCTTTCCGAAAACATAACTTACGTATCTAGAGAATATTACATATATTTCAGCGAAAGAACGCATTGGCCGACCTGGTGCAGTAGATAAACTTTAGGAAAAAGCGTGTATCTCGAAGACACCACAGAGATCCATTGAAAATTTAAAAAATTAGCCTCTACGCCATTCATCATCAACAATACGTACTAAACAGTTCACTACTTATTGGATATCTCGAAAAAATCTGCCAAGATATCGGTTAATTTGAATTTACACCCTACTATACCTCAATGCCAAAAAAATTAGCATCACCATTTCAAAGCAAATTCAATAACAATTATTCTATAGTTCTGTACAAAGTACAAATTCTGTACTTTGTACAGAAAATAACATGTACCACAATGTTCAGAAAATCAAATTGGAAAAGCAGGAGTATTTGATAGTAGCTTGATTAAAGCTAACACTCCCACGTTGAGGTACAACAATTTCAAATCGTAGTTTAGAAAGGGATCCTTAAGTACCATTTAGTACAACGAAAACTAAATTCGTATCTCTAAACAAAATGGCGAAAAATTAGTTTAATTTTTGAAAAAAGTGACTGCAAGAAGTACTTTTTTCTAAACATTGGAAGAAACAAAAATAAACCACTCTATAATTTAGTATAAATTAAGTACAATTTAGTACAGCAAAAAGTAAATTTGAATCTCCAACCAAAACAGCGGAAAACAAGTGTAACATCTGGGAAATGTGAGTGAAAATTCCTAATTTTCCAAACTTTGAAAAAACAAATACAAACCACTCTATAATTAAGTACAAATTAAATATAATTTAGTTTAGCAAAAATAAAATTTTATTTCTGACGTTTTAATTACAAATACGAATTTAGTTTTGACTGCACTAAATCGTACTTAATCCATATCTAAAACACTATTTGAAATTTAAATTTTAAGTGAAGTTAATTTCATCTGTATCTGTTTTTTAAATTCCTTAAAAATATAATTTGAACAATTATTTAAAATTATTGTAGCTGAAAGTGGGGGTGTAGCTTTAATAAGCTACTATTCCCACGTTTAAAATTTTATATTCTGATAACTGGTTGGAGCCCGAGAAAAAAAATGAGTGATTTCAGAGAGATGAAAAAGTGATCACTTTGAAAAAGATTTGAAAGTGATTGCAAAGTGATCACGCCGATGTATTCGTAATGAGACTCCCTGAGGTATCAGAGTGATCGCGCGCGAGAAAAAATGAGTGATTTCAGAGAGATGAAAAAGTGATCACTTTGAAAGTGACTTAAAAGTGATTTTAAAAGTGATCACG
>JABFPP010000119.1:0-13261 GCA_022817365.1 Mallateleia sp. ZL-2020
TTTCTTTTGCGTTTATTTCATGTTTACATTACTGAAAAATTTAGAAATTCACAGAGTTTCAAGAACGTTCCATTTGAGGTTCCAACTTTAAATTATAGTTTCATTTTGGTTTCTTTAACGTTTATTTTTACGAGGAACTTCGATATTTTATCATCGTTGATATCAGTTTCATCTGAGTTTGATTTACGTTGCTTTATAATTTTAATTACGTTGCCATACAGTCTCTTTATTTTATATTTACACTACAAAATATTTTGGAATTTCACAGCATTTCAAAAACGTCTCAATCGCGAGTTTCATTCGCGTTAAATTATAGTTACATTTGGGTCTTTATAACGTTTATTCTAAAAATTTCATTGTTATATCTTCGATGCAAATCAGTTTCATTTGAGTTTTAATTACGTTGCTTTATGATTTCAATTCCGTTGTAATTCAATTTCTTTTGCATTTATTTCATGTTTATATTATTGAATAATTTGGAATTTCACCGCGTTTCAAAAACGTTCCATCTGAGTGTCAATCGCGTTAAATTATAGTTTCATTTGGGTTTGGGTTTTTAAACGTCTATTTTTATAAGAAACTTCGATGTTTTATCATCGTTGCAAATCAGTTTCATCTGAGTTTGATTTACGTTGCTTCATAATTTCAATTCCGTTGCTATACAGTCTCTTTAGCGTTTATTCATCGTTTATTAAAGGTTTCAATTTGGGGTTCAATCGCGTTTCACAAAAGTTTCATCTGAGTTTCATTCGCGTTACGTTATAGTTTTTTTTGAGTTTGTTTAACGTTTACTCTTATAAAAAAGGGTTGAGTTTTAAGATCGTTGCAAATACGAAAAACGGTATTTTATGTGTATAAAATAATTATGACATGTAAAAGACTCCCAAGTAGAAATTTCTTCTAGTTTCTGACGAGTAACTAGTAAGTTTTACTACTCTTCCTACAAGGGCCTCGTGGGGAAAACTTGCGAGTTACTCACAAGTAATGTAACGGAGTTTATGGCGAGTAACTTGTTAGTAAAACTGGCGAGACACTAGCAAAAATCTAGCATTTTACTAGTTATTAACTAGAAAGTTACTGGAATAGATTAAAAGTAAGAATACTTAACAAAATAAAAAATATTTCAAAATATATTATAATTTTACATAAGTCGTATTACTGTTTTGGTGTATAATAATATTACAATTCAGATAAACATAAAAATTATTGAAACAATTTTTTCTTACTTAATTATTCTTGTTTAATTTGTTTATTTCAAATTATTAAAAAATATCATGTAAAATTATAAAATATTTAAATAATTTTTTACGGAACTAATTTATTATAAACAATTATTTATATGTCCAAAAGACTTACTGCTAAAACAAGCAAAGGATATTAATAATTTAATAAATAAAACCAGTATATAAAATGTAAATTTTATTTTAAGAAATATATTATTACAATTTTTAATTTTACACAAATATAATAATATAATATGTTCATTTTTCTTCACTCATTTATTTCTTCGGTCTTTCGCCTTTTTCTCATACCTTCCCAGTCTTTGGCGTTTGGCAAGACAATGCTTAGTGCAGTTTCATACAGCTTTTTTGGCAACGTATTTTTCCCCTCGTCTAAATATCTTTTAGATATGAAAGCTGTAAATATTTTAATTAACAAAAATAATTTAATTTAAACAGAACTCACATAAATACAAAATTGTGTACATGGTGTTCCATTTAACCTAACAAATCTTAATAACACGAGAAATCCGCAATGTACGAAATAGAGAAAATAAAGTTACCTTTCCTTATATACTTATGGGTAGGGCGAAGGTGAATTGAAAATTTCATTCAGGAACCTCCAGTTTCAACCATATTAAAACCCCCAATGTTGGCCTATGTGTTACTTAAAAATATGAAACTTTTATACATTTACTTGTATACTATTATACATTTTGTAATTAGATATATATTTTCCAGCTTGTCGATACATTCATAAAAAGACTTTCTTCTTTCAAGAAAGGAAACGTATAACACTAGAATCAAAAGTTTTTGATAAATGAAGTTAATTTTTGAATGAAATAGAAAATCAAAAAAATCTTACATTTCCAAGAGTGCAAGTAACACTATAATAATTTAAAAATAATTATTCTCATAACTTTAGAAATTATCATGTTTTTCAAAAAATGTATTGTTGCAAATAAAAGTCACATATTTTTAATCCTGATGGCCAGTGATTATGTAAATTATTTATATACATTTTACATCAATGTACTTCCTCATTATGCTCGATAATTTACATAAATAGTTTTTATAAATTGTTTACATAATATGTACATAAAATTTACAAAATTAAATTTTCCAGAGAAATGTTAAAAACATATTATTATATGCAAATGTGTTCATAAAAATGTATTACAAATAATAATATTTTTTAACATATTTCTTAACAGGCTAATTATTTAATTTATATAATTAATTAAATTTAATTAATTACGTAAATTTTATGTAAATATTCTGTAAACAATTCATGTAAACTATTTACATAAATTATGCAGTACAATGAGGAAATACATTGATGTAAAATTTATGTAAATCCTATAGATAATGATGATTACATAAAATGTACATAATATTTATATAATTCTGGCTATCAGGGAATGTACTATTGTTCAATCTGCAATAAAAAATTGGGGTTCCTAATTGAGATTTTGAAATTGTTACAGTCGTACCTACAGAGTATAAGGGAATTGTTAATTAAAGAACATGAAAATGTCTAAATATTAGGTTAAATGGAAACACTGAATATTGAAGTTCCTCATGTTGTCAAAAAACCATTGTTTTTTTAAATATTTTAACTCAGTGTTTAATTAGAAACAGATTATAACTTGTTCTAATAGATTAAATGTCAAAGAATTAGATATCAGTTATAATAATATAGAAATTGAAACAATATTTGGGCTAATATTTTTTTGAAACAATTGCGGCGAAAGTGACAATTATCTAAGCATGTTGACAGTTTCAAAAATACAGGCCCAACCTTTTCATAAAATGTGCACAAAAATTAAGTACATCGTGAGAGGGTTGAGTATAACAATAAATATCATACTCACTTTGTATAGCATCAGAAATGTTTGTTTTAACAAAAATAATTTTGTTTCCTATTTGTTTCTTTGCCGTCATATAAAGTGCCACTTCTCGAACCATTATTGATTTTAAAATATTTGTTATATTTTTTGTAATAGAATCGTTGGAGTTATACACACTGTGCAAACAGATATCCTACAAAATATAAATTTTATGTATTATAAAATTCAGAATAGTAATTAATTTGCATATATGCAATACTCTTTATTATCCGCGTTTCATTTATCCTACTGTAATAAACAAATTATCACGTTTAACAGATAAGTCTAATATTTATAAACAATCCTATAAGCGTATAATATTTGCTAATAATTAAATAATATTCCGGAAATATTAAAGTAATATCATTGTTAATATTATAATATTATAGTATTATTACAAGATACCTTGTAATATCCATATAATATTACCAATATTTTATATGTCCGTTCAATTAATACTCTAGTAATATTCTATAAGAATATTACTAGAACTTCCTAGAAGTTTAACAATTTACTATATTTTATTGCAAAGTAAATTTAATACATCAATTTAGTGAAAATAACATTTTCAGGTTTTGCTTTAAATATACTTAGTTTCAATTTAATAGATTGTTTTAGATTTTCATGAAATTAAATGTAACAAACCAGTAAACGAGAGTCAAGTACTGTATACAAAATTTTAAAAACATTTAAAACTTTTTAAAAAATGTTCGTTTCTATACAGATCTATACAAGATTGTGTAAAACCGAATTAAAACTTTTAAAATAAACATGGTATTAAACAGATTTTATATTTTCTTGTTTACTGGAAATTTAAGTATTTCATCAAAGTCCTGGTTTTATTTATAATTATATTAAAATATTTGGACATTTCTATTAGTTTTGTATCTAATTACAATTTTTCACATAAGTATATTAATGTATATATAATTATATATCTAATCTTACGAAGTCCTTCAAGGTTTCCTCTTTTTTTATCGCTGCATCTAAAGCTGAAAATTCTTCAACTGTTTGTGTTGGCAATCTAATATTGTATTGATTGGAGAAAGTGTTTAAATTGACGACTTGTACTTTCTCAGAATGCTGTATAGCTAATAGTTTGTCAATTTGACTTTTTAAACTGACAATTTCATTTTTCAATTCAGACATATGCATATCGAATCTCCTATCAAACCCAGATAATATTGTGTCTACAGCCCCTGGAATTAGGAAGAGAACCAAATAATATTAAACAGATATTAATGATTTTTCATGTCACGATTCGAAAAATATAAGAATGTGAATACAATTCTTACTTCTCCAAGTATTGCTTTGATTATCATCGCATGCAGGTACATCTGAAAAATGAAATATTTATAAATGCATTAAATGTGTTAAAAAATTAACATTTAAAATTCTATTTACTACTTCAACGATGTTTTGTTACCTTTAGAATATCCAGATGCTTCTCTAGTTTTGTCTTTGTGAATTTTAGTTTCATTTTTGAAGTTATTACTAAAAGACTTGGACATTGTTGGAACTGGACTTTCATTTTGTGACGGCACAGTTATCATGTCGGATTGTGATGAAGAGGGAGTGTTATTTTTCCCAGTAATATTCGAACCGCTGATAGTAATGTCTTTGCCATAAACTACTGATTTACCTATTAAAACGTAAGAAATTTATAGTTCATTGAAACAACACAAAAAATATAAAGGAACAAACATAAAAATATTTATATTGTAAAACATTTCAAATATTTTAAATATTTTTTTATGGTAATATTTTAGGAATTTTTGTTGAAATACAATTTCACTGTACTTTCACGTATTTGCTACTTGGTCTGAAATGAAAATGATTACCAATTGCTACAAATATAGAATCATGTACTTCTATCACTGATTTTGACAATTTTGACAACTCAACTGTTGATCAGTGCTGTATGTAGTAACCGAACGATGTCAAATTCTAAGCGTAGCAATAAGTGAACAGGCTGTATATTAAAAATATAAATTATTCAAAAAGTAAATATATATATACCTTTACTTGATTTCGATGCCATTTTCTTACTTTTCTTTAATTTAGCTTCAAGATGCGAATTACTTGAAGAACTATCTATTAAATAAAATAATAAATACTTTTTTAATATACGTTTAATTTTACAGTATTTATGATATTTGCATTATATAAACAAGAAAATAAATGTTTAATATAATTGTAAATATAACAATTACGATAAGTTATTAAATGTAATAATTAAGACTTTACCATCCGAAGAATATCTATCAGAAATTATATCATCAAATTGTGTTACATTCTCAATTTTGAATATTTCTTTGCCTTTAAGCTTCTTGTCTTTAATTGCATTTTCGATAGTCGCAGACTTTATTGCAGGTGCTTCAGAATCTGTGGTGAAAACGTATGGAGACTTTTCTAAAACCTTTAATTTAGTCACAGCTTCACTGTATGTTCCTAAAAACAATACAATTCTTAAAATAGTTTTATTTCATTATGCTATAAACATTAAGCGTACAGAACATGAAATAAATGGCGCACACTTTGACCCTATAAGTTTTAAGTAAAAATTAATTTAATTATTATGGAATTTTATATATTTGGTTTATGCTTATATTCGGTTTAATAATATTGACAATTATTGAGAGCTTGCAGAGGTTCAAAAGAGATTTAAAGTGTTTAAGAAAGGCTGAAAAGAGACTGAGAGAAGGTTGAAGAGGCTGTAAATTTCGACTCGGGAATGGTCAGATGTACTATCGACAGCAGTTTGTAAAGTAGAAAGTAATTTTTGACTTTATATTGTAAAGAATATTCAGATATTGCACTTTAATAATACTGTATGTAAAGAACAGTTTCTTATTAATTTATTTAAAAATTTACATGAAAATTAAAGTAGAAAATCACTGTGTAATATAAGGTGTTTCAACTAAGTGTCTATCAAATAATGCACGATAAATATTCATAGTTCAGAATTAACCACCAGATGGCAAGTGAGTTGAAAAGTCAATGAAAAACATAAATAACGAATCATATTTAAAAGCTACTCAAAACAAGAACTAACTATAATAAAAGGTATTAATTTTTAATTATACATAGATAATTATTTTAATTATCTTCTTGCTTCGATTAATTACTAATAATTCATAATAATTTGTCAATTTCCTAAGAAATCTTAATTACTAGTTAAAAATTTTCAAATAATACCTCATAGATTTGTCATAAATTTATTAAGAACTTGCACTTTCAGTTTGGACATTTCCTATACACAATTACAAATAATTCACAATAACTTTTACTTCGTTAGAAAATGTTAGAATCTTTTAATATGGGCTTTAAAAAAGTTTCAAAAAATTAAAACTTACAGCTTTTTCGAATCAAAAAATATTACTAAAATTAATTTTAAGCTATTCATAGCATTCAGTGTACGTTCATACAATTAAAATTTAATTTTCACACATATAAATTAGACTTCCTCTTATTTATGTATTATTAACTGCTATTAATAATATTGCTATTATCAATGTAATTATAAATTATATGTATTTCTTAATATTACAAAAAGTATAACTTATTTTACGTGTTCTCTATTTTGTAATAAAACTAACATGTTCAATGCAAACTGCCATTATTGTTTATCATATCGTTTTTAACACGTTTGCTAACTTTTGTATATAATTGTAGCTATAACTAAAATTTTCCATGTTATAATGTCGTAATTGATACACCTTATATTACACCATATATAAAATACAATTATAGAGAAACGACAAATATTAATACGCTACTAAGGATGAACCACTATTAGCGTGCATTTAAAAATTAAAATAACATGTATTGCAAAAATGAATAACTAATTATTGTTACTTGAGCTTATTTATGTATAATTGTCGACAGTATTAATTATAAACAGTTTCTTATACTTTATTTAATTAAATACAAAATCAATAACACGTATCCACATCATTATTATTAAACCACACCCAGGTATCATATCTGAATATACAATAAAATATATAATATGTAGACAAAATAAAATATAAATATACAGATTCAGTAAAATATAATTGCATTTATGTACATTAAATAATGATACATTTTTTATGGATGAATATTTTAACCCTTTAATTCATTGCATACATTGTAATGTACACATGTAGTATGTATTAGCTTAATATTAATTTTTTTAATGACTATGACAATTAAGTTTACATTATGTTTTATATATTATCCATCATTGTTTCAAATGTTATATAATAAATTTCAGTAAAAATTATAATAAATGTTACAATTATTGCAAAAAGAAACAAAGAAAACTAACTTTATATTTTTTTCTTGAAAGCTTTGTCGTACAAATGCAATGTACGCACAAAAAATTGATGTTCTATCATAAAAAAATTTTTGAATGAAAGGGTTAATAAGTTTTATATATAATTTCTTTAGGATTTATTTTTAGGCTATTCAATAACATGGTGATTTCTACCAACTAAGAAAACACTGAGTAAATACTGTAGATATTAACATTATTGAAAAATATTTTAAGTAAAATAAATACACTGTGAAAAAATCTGAAGTACAAATTGAGTGACCCGGAGTTAATTTTTCGCTGATTATGGAGTTTCAGTAAATCAACACCAAAGTTATAACTGATGTCATCAAGAGTGATTTTTAAATTAATGATCAAAAATTAATTGTATTCTATAATCTAATATCTATAAATAATTTAAAATAATCACTAGGATATAAAATACAATAATTACAAATATTTTACAAATAAAATAATTATAAATGAATAAAATTAAAAATCTAACCTCTACATTTTACTTAAATTAAAATAACCGAATTAAAATAATTTAATTAATTTAACTGAGCAAAGTTAAAATTAAGTTATTGTAATAATTATAAATATTGTATGATATTGTAATAATTATGAAATATTTAATTATTGTAATAATTAAATACATCATACTTTATATATAATAAAATATTTATAAATAATTCTTTTTAGTTGAAATCAAACTTACTAGCACGGCCTTTGACATTCACTTCATACATGTCCCAATGAAAATCTAAATCTATTAAATCTTCTACCAGTTTTTGATACTTTTTACAATTTATTTTGTTGTAAGGAGGTGGGGGATAAAATGCCATGCACTTTCCGGATTTTAAATCAAAATCTACCCATTTAGCTGGAACACAATCGATGTCTTTCAGCTTTTCTTCTTCTGTGTTACTTGTAAATTCTACAAGCAAGTAGGGCCATATTTTATCTGTAAACAAAAATGTTAAATGAAAAATAGAAAATATTAACCTAAGGGCAGTGACATACTTTAAAACATATATCAAAACAACAATAAATATAACGATAGCTAATGTTAACCTCAAATCTGAAGTTCATTTATTATTTAAAATAAATTATTTCATACTTTCACTTTTAATATAAAATTTACGTACCGTCAAATTGCTCCATCATTTTTTAAAATCCTTGGGACTTGTCTTTTTATTTAATCCTTGGGGCTGTCTTTTTATTTAAATATTTAATGAACCCCAAACCACGTTAAACTTATTCTTGCAGCTGAGAAACGTTCTTTTGGGGCGTATGTATAGACCCTAAAACGCAATGTCTGAACACACGCATTGTCCCTAAACGCCTAGTTTATTATTCACGTATGTATATCTATATAGCTAATAGATATAGCTAATTTTTGTAAGGACAATGCATGTGTTTGGATACTGCGTTTTAGGAACTATACATACCCCCATTCTTTTATTCAGCATTTTATGCATCCGTATATATTGCTGTCTCTTTTTCTCTATATGAATTAAAGTAAGACAGGAATATATCGGCTGCATTGGCTGTGGAATAAAAGAACGAGCCCATGCATGTGACCGCGCAATTTTATTATTGTAAGGTTATGTCGTATATTGGGATTTGACATGAGGGCGTGGCTTAATAAAAATGGAAGAAAACGTGTAAAATTTTGAATTTGTATTTAATTAAATAAAGTATACAAAACCGTTTATACTAAATAATGTTGAAAAATATACATAAATGAATTCAATTGACAATATTTACTTATAATTTTTGCAATATGTTTTATTTTAATATTGAATTGTACGCCGAAAGTAGTTCAATCTAGATGGCGTATTGGTACATGTCACTTCCCAATATTGTCGCGTAATTTTGAATTAGCAGTCAAGTAAATTAAAATGAAGAATTTATTTAATATCATTATTTGAAAAATATTATATATTATATTATTTATATAAAGTAGAGAACAAATTATAAATAGTTTTTCAAATGAATAATTTTTTAGTAACAAAATAAAAATATAAATTTATTTTAATAATTTTTACATACATATACATATATATAATAATATAATATCTTGAACAACTATTTAAAAATGTTCATTATTTTAGTAATAACACTGTTTATTAATATATTTTATAATGACATTATAAAAATAATATTTTCATAAATAATATTATGTAAATATAATTTAAATAAAAATACTTTTTTACTATAATAGTATTTGTAGGTTTTATATTAAATGATATTTATAATATACGTAAAATAAAAATAAAATCTAAATTTTTATCCAGTAAACATTATTCTAAATTTTCATATGCAGTTACCATTATAGTAAAGATGTTTGGATGTATTTAATTAAAAGTTTATAATTGATATTGATTAACTATTGAATGTAATAAAAATACGTAACTTATGTAATATTACATTCATAATGCATTAAATAATTATTAATGAAGAATGGTATTAATGATGATTTTAACAATTTAAAAAATTTTTTATAACAGATTAACATTATTGAAAAATATTTTATTTGTGTAAAAGTGGCATAACATACATATGTTTTTCAGTATATAATGCAACAAGTTTTCTATCAACGTCATCTACTGGACATGTTATACATTCGTTGGCAAATTCATTATAACATTCCCACATGTCAAAAAGGTGTGAATTACACGGATATTTGAAAATTGGTCGTCTAACGTTAATTTTTCTTGTATGAAATTTTATCATATTTATATCATTAATTGGATGAAAAATGTTCTGAATTTGTACAATACATTTATTTTTCAATAAAATGTAGTTATCAGGATAACTAGGTGTCAGAATTGTTTGTTTAAATTCTAATTGTGTTATATTCATGACTTGCTTGTCATCACTTAAATGTTTCTTTAAGATTTTTACTGTTTCTGGAATGGATGGTCGTTCAGATTTGACAAAACATTTTTCATGCAAACGTCTACAAATTTGAGCAAGAGGCTTGTTTCCAGATCTTAATGAAACTTTCAATAATCCGAGGAAATTCTCGAAAGGAAATGCTGTGAATTGACTTAAATTACAATTCATATTTGCAACATCATCTGCCAGATGAACTAAATTATGTGTATTTAAAATTAAAAAATCCGCATTGTAAACTGTTGCAGCATAATCGACAAAATTTTTTAAATAGTATTTAGCCTGATCATTACGAGATAGAGCATATTTTTCATCACACAGAATTCGACACGCGACATGTAGAAATAAGAAATGTTTATACATTTCATCATTTAAAATATCTTTTAAAACTACAGGCCCACAGTACAAAAGAAAAAATCTAAACTCCGTCGCCTTCCACATGGATACATAAACTACCGATCGTGGTTTTCGTTGGAATTCGATTGGTACTTGTTTACTAAAGTCATCCATACGTTTGGAAAGTATTGATTTCGCTGCATGTCCCATTTTATATCTTAAATCATCTAACCAATACAAAAGTAATTTTTTCATGGTTCCAAGGCAAACCAAATGCATAAAATCTAAAACAAAAGATGTTATAAGATTCAACGGAGGTTCAATATGTAACAGTGGTGTCTCGTCGTTATGGTGGCCCTTATGTTCCTGAATTCTAAATGAATGGTCAGATCTTGCAGTGGAGTCTGATGAAAGAAATATCATCCTTCTTTCGTACCGTATTCCGTGTATAATACATCTTTCACAGGCATCATAACCTGTGTGGCCTTTTGTACACTTTAAAAAAGATCGTGCTGGAGTGTCGCATATAAAACTTTTAATATAGATTTCAAATTCTTTCCCATCAATGACGATACCTTCATGCAACAGCTTGTTGATTTCGGCAATGAATTCTTCCAGAAACAATTCCAGTGGTGGTTTTGAAATTCCACAATAAATAGCTACTGGAAATGGTTTATAAATGTCTGGATTATAATGAACTTTGCATAATATTGGCCAGAATTGTTTTGCACTAGATTTATATAAGGGCAGTCCATCTACATTAAATTGTAAATTTAAAATATTGTCATTTAAATGAACATTGACGCATGCCCGAAGTCCTTTGGCAATGCCAAAATATGCAAATTCTCCATTGTTCCACGAATCAATTTCATATTTTGCTGCTGATGTTCCAAGAAAAGTTTTCGCCGTTTTAGGTAAACTAGGTAGTAATCGTCTTCTCAAAATTGGTAAAAGTTTGTCAATGGCTTTGTGACGTATGTTGAATTCAATAGCCCATTCTCGAATCTCATCCCCTTCATTAGGTTCATTTTCATTAACATCTTCTTCATTAGGTTCAGATACATCATCAAGAAAATTCTCGTCAGCGACATTACCTTCATCATTACTATAATATTCATCATCATGTAACACTACGTTTTCAGCATCCTCATGTAAATCTTCAGAACTTAAACTTGCGTCTCGTGATACAGATGATGATGTTTCAGATGATCCTACATCTTCAAACAAAGATGTGTGTTCAGGTTGTAGAAAAGATTCTGGAGTTTCATATGAAGTTGAAGGAATATCAATCTGCAATGCATCTTCTGATAGATTTGCAGACTTGCCAGTCTTTGATACAGCTTCTAGAGAAAGGAATATAGAATATTATTATTAAAGTAACATAATACAAATTAAGAGGATGGAGAAGTAGTTTTATGAACACATAACCTCAAATAGCTATTATTTCCATTTATTTATTTATTTTTTACATACTACTAGGTACTATTGAGATAGTTGCCCTTACTTACTTATGTAAGTATCATGTGCATTATTTGATTTTACATTTCAATGCTTTATACTCCTGAATAACTTGAACAAAATTATAAGGTATACAACTTTGCTTCCGCCGTTTTTCCCCAACATTTTAGGCTTTAATGAAACAAATTGGTTACATATGTATATCATTCAAAGTATTTTCCTTCGCTGGCCACTATTTTCTCCCATCTTTCAGGCAGTGTTCGAATCCTGCGTCGAAAAAATTGTTCACCTTTTGAAGCGATCCACGAATCGATCTAATTTGTGACTTCTTCATGAGATCGGAAGTGTTGGTCAGCCAGGCCATGAGCCATTGATCTAAACAGGTGGTAATCAAAGGGAGCAATGTCTGGAGAATACGGCGGGTGGGTTAAGACTTCCCATTTTAACGTTTCTAAATACATTTTGACCTCTTTTGCAACGTGAGGTCGAGCGTTGTCGTGCTGCAAAATCACCTTATCGTGCCTCTCACTGTATTGCGGCCGTTTGTCTTTTAATGCTCTGCTCAAACGCATTAATTGCGTTCGATAACGAGCACCTGTGATTGTTTCACTCGGTTTTAACACCTCATAGTACACGACACCGATCTGGTCCCACCAAATGCAGAGCATGAGCTTGGAGGTGGATATTCGGTTTTGCCGTCGACGTGGAAGCATGGCCGGGATATCCCCATGATTTCTTGCGTTTAGGGTTATCGTAATGAATCCATTTTTCGTCCCCGGTCACAATGCGATGCAGAAATCCCTTCCGATTTTGCCTCTGAAGCAACTGTTCACAAACACACAAACGCCGTTCAACGTCTCTTGGTTTCAGCTCATACGGGATCCAAGTTCCTTCTTTCTGAATCATGCCCATAGTCTTGAGACGTTTTGAAATTGATTGCTGTGTCACTCCTAATGATCGTGCCAATTCTTCTTGAGTTTGACGCGCATCTTCACTTAACAATATCTCCAATCCTGCATCTTCGACAACTTTCTCTCTTCCACCACTATGCCAGTCTACGACGTTAAAATCACCGTTCTTGAAGCGCTGAAACCACTCACGACACGTTCTTTCACTAATAACGTCCTTACCATACGTACTTGAGAGCATTCGATGAGACT
>JABFPP010000120.1:0-13209 GCA_022817365.1 Mallateleia sp. ZL-2020
ATGCAATCGTATTCAAAAGCACCGGTTTGTTAAATTGCTATATTTCCGTTGCTGTGCTATATTTAGCACCAGTATTTCGTGTGTGGCATTTTTAGAGTGCCAAATGCATTTTCCTTGATTTTAGAGACATTCAATTTTTGGTATCCAAAAACACCGTTTCCGGTATATATATATATATATATATATATATATATGGGTGAATGACATCTTCCCGACCGGGCAAGTTCCATAAAAGGGCGACATCCATAAAAGCAACTTCAAGACGGTGTATATATTTTTGACTTTGACAAGTAAACATAACCAGTCACCCAACGTGCGCGATTTGGGTTATAATTTGAAATATATTTAATTAAAACATCAAATATTTTTAAAATTGAAAAGTGAAATGAATGCATGCTTCAAATAAAATTAGAAAATGATGAAGTCTACAATATATTAGATAAGTAAAAATATTTTTATTTAATTTACAATATAATAATAACAATTATTTTTAATATTTCTAAATTATATTTATCATATTTTAGAAATGATACTTTGTGTGTTTTCTTACA
The DNA here is from genome assembly GCA_022817365.1 of Mallateleia sp. ZL-2020. NCBI lineage: Eukaryota > Metazoa > Arthropoda > Insecta > Hymenoptera > Scelionidae > Mallateleia > Mallateleia sp. ZL-2020. The sequence continues at coordinate 552 of JABFPP010000120.1, forward strand.
TTTTCAGACTTCAATATTAATTCGATGCATTAGAGGAACAACGTGTTGTGTGGAATTGACGATTCAATATCTACATGGAAAATGTAATATTTGTAAGTACATATTGATATATGTTTTTAAATTTTAATATTATAAAACTAATAATAATATTAGTTTGTAAATTAAATCCAATTGTTTTTCATAAACAATGTGATATCTTTCCCAATTTTGATGAATAATAAATTAAATTTATAATGTAATTAAATCCAATTGTTTTTCATAAACAATGTGATATCTTTCCCAATTTTGATGAATAATAAATTGGTAGTTTTATCATTATTTATTAAAAACAAATGTAATGAATTACTGAACTATAGCTAAATGATAAAAATTTAAGTTTTATCAAAAATAGAATATGTTTATCAAATTTTAAATATAGTCAGTTTAAAATTTGCTCTCAACGAAAAACGCATATTGAAATTAATATTCTTGTACTTTTCCATTAATTATATCTTTCAGCTATTTAATATTTCGTTTGTACATAAGGAGAAAATATTTTTTCAAATAATTGATTTTTGTTTATTCTGTTTTCACAGAATGAAACTTTTTACGACTTCCAAAATGTGAAATATTCTTGAAATACTTTGTGTATTTATTAATATTTGACCTGAAATCTTATTATGAAGAAAATTATTAATGATTTAGATGAAAATTTCTTTGTGTAGTATGACTCCGTTAAAAGTATGTTATTTAACCTTATGTTAAATCAACTCAAATTAAAGTGAAAATTACATTAAGTGAATTTGTTTTAAATTTTAATTTAATTTTTTTTAACTAAATTAATATTATTGAATAACTAATTATTTTTTAATAAAAATAATTATTTTGAATCCATTAAAAGTATACTGAAAAATTAAAATTTTTTTTGAAAGAAATATGTAAAAAATGCAGAATTAGTTTTTAATAAATGAAGACAATAGTAACAAATAAAAAGTTATCTGTAATTACTGAAAAAATTATTAATAAATACAGTAAATATTTGTATATAAAAATAAATTTTAATTAATTAAAATGTTATTAATAAACTATTTTATTACCATAAACTAATAAAATTAAATAAATAATTTATTATTTTTAATCAATTCAAAAATATTTACAATTGTAATCAATATTTTTTTTCGAAAATTGAAAAACAAAAAATTTGTAAGAAATAATAAATCATTAAATATGGTTTAAATATGGTTTAATGGTTTAAATGTTTCATTATTTAAACCGTTATTAACAAATTACATAAAAGTTTTAAAATAACAAAATAATTTATTAGAAATAAAATATTAGGAATAATTACTTGAAAATTAATGATAAAGTCATATAAATGTTTTAACACAATATGTTGTAATTAAAAACTGAAACGTAAGTATTTTTCCACCCATATCTAAAACAAACTTGGCGAATTCGATTTTTGTAGAGAATATCCATATTTTGTGTCAAAGAACATTTTTAAAAATGTCATAAATAAGTAAGTTTTGTGAATAAATTAACTGATTGACTTAGGGTTCCATTACATACAAAAACGTTTTTCTCTCCAGATAACAAATCATTTTGTATAACGTGATTTAATGTGCAATCTGTGACTTCTAAAGAGTATGTAGGCACCATAAGAGCTTCGTTCCAAATAAAAATATAAATATCATTTAAGAATTTTCTTTTTTTTTCAGATTGAAATTTAAAGTTTGATGATTAATCAGAAAGTAATAATACAGGAATTTAAATGTTTTTTTCTTTTCGCCTATCTTTATTTTAAAAGGTGAAACAAACAGAAAACGTTATACCTTTCTGTGAATATTATCCTAATATGTCAATAATTGATATGTGATAGATGAAATGGAACTGAGTTTCATACTTTTTTCGAAATCATATGGCATCCAAATAAAAGTTAAATGATAATAAATTGAAAATGTAATTGCCGAAAAAGCAACATAACTATTTTATTATAGATTTTTTAGCTTAGTTATTTTGAAGGCCTCTTGGGGGCTATAAAACAAAATTTTTGATACCATAAAATCATTAAAATTTCATTTTTTGAGGATTTTTTTTCATTTCATGGAAATTTGGCTTTATGTTCGCTTTAGCACGACTTAAAAATATATTTGCAAAGTTCTGTGATGTAAGAGATCCTAAATTCATTTATTAAAAATAAAATCATTTATTAAAATTTTTCTCTAAAATACGCCTACGACTTATAATTTTATCAAAATTATAAAATTCAATTTTTCATGGAAAATTTTGTAAAGCGGCAATTATAACGGTTTAGTCCAGTCTTTTTATACAAAAAGAAAGCCGAAGAATGTATTTCCGGTCAAATTGGCAATCCATTATTGTAAATTGTCCGATTTGAAAAAGAATGACTCATATAAATATTTCGTAATAACAATTATCGAAAAAATTTGCTATCAATAATTAAATAAATCAAAGGTTAGTAAAATGAAAGCAAAATTTTAAATACGTTTATCTCGAAAACTCTTTACCGCCTTTTTCCTGATTTCAAACTGCTCCTTTGCGCTCAGTTTTTTCCAATTGCCTTACTTTTTTGCGTTTTGTTTGGAATTCAATTATCTATAGATTGTATTGACCGATTTTAATTATTACTATTAGTCGTGAAATTATGAACAATAGAATACAAAAAAATACGAAAAACCACACATTTTTCGGTTTCTTCGCGTATTATTTACCATAACTCTGTTTCAATAATGTTTATCAAAAATCCGTCAATACATTTTACAGTTCTATAAATTACGAACAAAATAGCGTTAAATAAAATAAAATTAGTTTAAAATTGGGCACCGAGAAGCATTTTGAACATCCTACTTTTTTTTACCTATTGTTATAAATAAATAATAAGCAATAAATTGTTTTGGATTTTTTCCTCCTGATTATTAAGGGGATTTCACAGTCATTTATCCTCCCTACCTTATCGGCCATCGCATATTTTTAGTTTTTAATTATTTTCTTTAAAATAAATGTTTATATTTATAAGTAAGCATATATTATTTATATTTATTAAATGTTTATATTTATAAGTAACCATACTTTAATTCTTTAAGTAATTTACTCGTTTAATTTTATTTGCTAAATAAAAAAATATAAAAATATTATTAAAACTATAAAAATAAAACAAAAGCATATTTCTACATAAAAAAATATCCTCTACAATACAACGGCTCGATTTTTCCAAACTAATGTATATTTAACGAAAAATTTAAACTTTAACTTCAAAAAACTGACCCCCACCAAGGTTCAATATCACTATATTTTGAGATGCACTTTCAACTTTCTTTCAACAAAGTTTCAATTTATTCGGTCAATTATATCTGGTACTTGAAAATTCTACTAGTCCATGTCCTTAATTATATATTTCATCCTGTTAATATTTCATTTGTACGCAAAGTCAGAATATTTTTTCAAATCATTGATTTTTTGTTTATTCTGTTTTCTCAAAGTAAAACTTTTTATCACCTCCAAAATATGAAATATTCTTGTAATACTCTGTATATCATTTAATATTTGACCTGAAATCTTATTATGAAGGAAGTTATTAGTGATTCAGATGAAGATTTCTTTTTGTAATGTGACGCCACAAAAATTCTTATGATAATGATATTTTTACATTAATAGTATATTATTTGACTTTATTTTAAATCAACTCAAATTGAAGTTAAAATTACTTTAAGTAAATTTTTTTAAATTTTTCTTTAATTTTCTTTAATTTAATTAATATTATTGAATAAATAATTACTATTTAACAAATAAACACAAAAGTAATAAGTAAACAATCGTCTTTAACTAATGAAAAAGTTATTAATAAATACAGTAAATATTTGTATAAGAAAATAAATTTTAATTAATTAAAATACTCTTAATAAATTATTTTATTACGATAAACAAATAAAATTAAATAAATAATTTATTAGAAAAAAAAACAAATGATTTTTAAGAAATAAAAAATCATATTTAATTATAAAAATTTGTTTAATATAAACATAGTAAACAAATCTACTAAACTTTTTTGAATAAACAATTTTTTTTCTAAAGTATTTTTAAGTAAAATAATTAAGAGAATTTAATACAATTTTAAACGGACCACTAAAATAATTAAACATAATTTTTTATTTCTTACAAATTTTTTGTTTTTTAAGAATAATAGATAGTGAAATTATAAATAATTTTTAATTGATTATAAATATATATTTAATTACAGAACATAATGTAATTTAAACTTGAATTTTAATTGAGTTTACGTGAAGTTAAATAAAATAATATTAAATTAAAAATATAATTATCATAACAATCTATGAATATTTGAATATTGCATGTTGGTTTATAGGTTAGTTTCAGCTTGTTTCTGAAAATTGAAATGTTCTGGAAAAGCAAAATTCGTCAGCCACAAATACTATATGATAAAAGTTAAGTACTCAGTTAGCACGATGAACGCAGTGTAAAGCAAGCAAATCAACATTTTTTATGAGATCATGATGCTTGTTTTAATATATCATAATACGTCACAGTATTGTCAGTATGCATACAGTATGCATACCATAAAGATGTTAGCTAAATGTTAGCGTTTTACTTGCCATGTATGCGTTTATAAAAATAACAAAATAAAACTAATATTTACGAAGATTTGAAACCGGACCCAAACAAATATAAGGACCCAAACGAATATAAAAATTTTTTTGATTGGACCCAAACGAACTTTGTACGATTGCAACTCGTACAAAGAAAGTAGTCCATTTCTTACTTGATTTTAGTGAAGAAAAAACCTAAATGCCGGTGAGTGTCGAAAACAACGTTGACGCATGCGCATGTGCATTTATTTTCTCCACTGTGGAGAAAACGCTTACTTTCTCCACTGTGGAGAAAATAAATACACATGTGCGCATGCGTCAGCATTCTTTTCCACACTCACCTGCTTTTAGGTTATCTTCTTCACTAACAACAAGTAAGCAATAGACTACTCTCTTTGCACTCGTTCGAAAAAATATAGTGTACAATCCCAATCCAGCCATAATTATAGCTGTATTTTCTATAAATTTTTCTCAGTGCAGAAAAGAGTAATGTTTGTTGTCTGTTTCTCCCTTTAAATTAAAGAGAGGCAAAAAGAGAAAAACATTTTTAATGAATATTATTCGAATACGTCATATGGCACCCCAATAATAATTGTTAACTTAGTAAAAGGTAAATACAACGGCATTCACTGGAATCGCGGCGATATTGCTCCATGAAGGAAAAACAGTTCATCAAACATTTAAATGTCTGTATTATTATTTTCTGATGCATTATCAAACTTTAAATCTCAATCTGAAAAAAAAGAAAATTCTTAAAAGATATTGATATTTTTATTTGGAACGAAGCTCCTATGGCACCTACATACACTTTAGAACTCACGGATCGCATATTAAAGCATATTACACAAAATGGTTTGTTGTCTGGAGAAAAAAATGTTTTTGTAGACAGTAGAACCCGGAATCAATCGGTTAATTTATTGACAAAACTTACCTATTTATGACATTTTTAAAACTGTTCTTTGGCATAAAATATGGGTTTTCTCTACAGAAATAGAATTAGCCAAGTTTGTTTTAGATGTGGGTTTGGGCCGAGAAAAATATTTACATTTCAGTATTTAAGTACAACATATTTCACTAGTGAGTATTTAAAATAAAAATAAATAGTATACAAAAAAGAAAAAATACATTTTTATTTATTGTAAATATTATAATTACATTAAATACTTCAAATATTACAGTTTTAAATATTTTCATTTTCAAATTATCGAAAAGTTAAGTTATTATTAATTTTCATAATTAGCGTTTTGTTTTAACCTTTCAGCTCCTAGGTCGGTATCAGATACCGATCCTATTCAAATGATGATTTTTCAAGAACCATTCAACATAAGTTATTACAAAAAAATACTTAAGAAACTATATGGATATACCCTTATTGTAGCGTGAATTATTATTACTTTCATAAACAAATATTCATAAATTGTTATGTTAATTATATATTAAATTTAATATTATTTTATTTAACTTTACGTAAACTCAGCTAAAATTAAAGTTGAAATTACATTATGTTTTGTAATTAATTAAATATTTATAATTAATTAGAAATTATTTATAATTTCACTAACTATTCTTAAGAAATAACAAATTTGTTACAAATACAAAATCATGTATAATTATTTCAGTGGTCCGTTTAAAATTGGACCTCTGAATTGATTTACATAAGGAGATTTGGCAGTCATTTACCCTTCTTTCCTTATCAGTCATCGTATATTTTCAGTTTTTAATTATTTTCTTTAAAATATGTTTTTATATTTGTAGTTAAGCACCATACTTTAATTCGTTAATCAATTTAAAAATTTACTGACTGATTTAAATAAGATTTTAACATCATATCTTTCAATGCCGTGTTGTCTCGATTTTTTTTTGGCGCAGAAGAGTTATAAAAAAGACCAAATTTAAAAACATAATGTTAAAATCTTATATAAATCTAGAAAATTTTTTAATAGGTTAAAGAATTAAAGTTTAGTGCGTTTTTTACAAATATAAACATTTATTTTGAAGAAAATAATTAAATCCGTGTACTTTGAGATTAGGTAAGTTCAGAGTTCGACATCACATGAGAAATCCCCTTAGTATATTACTGCCAAGGGCGCCACCGGCGCCCAAGGCTTGTACTACATTTTATATGCCGCGGGTGAGTGCAATAAATGGAACTAACATGCGTCAGATGACAAAAGTCACTTTTGTTTTCTGACGCATGTTAGTTCCACTTTTGTCCGCAGCCCAAGGCATAGAAAAATACTTTTAAGAAAACATTTGTTTATTAAAAAATATTTAGTATATACGTTTACTACTTTTCAACTAGTTAACAAATTTTGTACTCGTTCATTTATTCCAGAAAATTTATTTAATTTATAAATAAGTTTACAAATAAAAAAATAATTTTTATTTCAATTTTTATTTTTAATTATTTTATTTTATGTATAATTAAATTAAAAATTAATTTTATTTTAAAAAATGTATTTTTTTAATATGATTACTTAATTGGTTAATACTTGTTTATTAATTAAAAATAATTATTATTTATGTTAAATTTTTTTGTTATATTAAAACCTTTATATGTTTGTATCATTAATTTTCAAATAACTATTCCTAATATTTTATTTAAAATAAACGTCATAGCAGGATAAGCATGGTGAATAGGCCCCAAAATAATATTGGCCTGATAATTGATTCGAAGACAGCTTTTAGTTAATGAATTATTATTCCAAAATATTGGACCATATTTTCACGTATTTTTGAAGTTATGTACGAAAATGTGATTTTTAAACTTTCTGAAATATTACTATTTTTCCCAAAGAATAGTAATATACGTTGAAAAATATACGAACAAATACTTTCATACGTTGAAAAATATGACGAACAAAATGATATTTATAAAAAAAGTTTTTGGCACGAAATTCGAACTGAAAAAAATAAATTTAAAATAATAATTTCCGTAGTTTAGAACAGTGCGACAATTTCCAAAATTTTCAGGAACGTCAACAATAATCCACTGTATATTACATAAAATTACCAATTTGATTCGTGTAGTGCAACAAAGTTATAGCATATTATGCACCAAGGGTGGAGCGACAGCGATAATGGACAAGGGCGAAGTCGAGTGCCGCCAACTTCGCCCGAGTCCGTAATCGCTGTCGCTCTGCCGTGGTGCATACCATATTTTTTGTGACCAGTGCTCGTATGATGGCTTATTTACCCTCTACGTCATCTCATAATTGCCCTAGGGCGGTAAGTGTAATTTTTTTTACCTGCGTCTGAAATTGACTACGTTCCGCCTCATGTAGAGGAAAAATAAGCCACCATAACGAGCACGTTACAAAAAAAAATTAAAAACTCCAAAACGAATTAAAATATGGTCTTTAATGATTAAAACTGTGGTTCAATCTCCTTAAAATGCTAATAGAAATTTTTCTTTTTATCTCTCAATTCGTTGTAATACATAAAAAAAATAATAAATATATTTTGTATCTAGTTTTTGGCGCAAAATTCAAATATAAAATTATTTAAATGGTCTTAAATTATTATTTTACTGGTTTAGAATCGAGTGATAATTTCTAAAAAATTTAGAAATATTCACCAAAGGTTTCTGCGTTTAATATATTCAATTTTTAATTTAATTTATATAGCACAAGAATTTTAAGAAATGAAAAACTTTAAATTTGAATATAAAAATTGTTTAAAATGATAATATTTTTGGTCAAAACTAAATCAAATCCAATTATTCGATACCTCATATTATATTTAAACCTATCAATATATTATTTTTATTATTAGTTTTATATTATTAGTTTTTAGTTTTAGGCGCGAATTGCAACCAACAAAATAAAAGAAAAATTATCACGCATATTTTAGTATATGCATTAGGGTATTTGTTAAAAACTTTTTTTCGAATTTCTTTCCTCTCAACTCATGAATCAAAAGTCTATAATAAAAAAATTTTTTGCCATGTTTTATAAAGAAATATTGATATTAACCCGTGCGTCACAAGAGGGTTATTGGAAATTAACATAGGTTCGGGACATTTTTGGGTATCACAAGGTATAATACTCTTAGTTTTTAATATTTTGACGTTATTTTGATTTGTATAACGGTTTTGACATTGCTGAATACAAATATGGTGGTAGAAAAATTATTGCATCACATGGCAAATGTAAAAAATGCTGTCACTAAGAAAAAACTACTCGTCAAAAAATACGTTTTCACCTTTTTAAAGGTTTTTGCCACATTTATAGTTTTTGAAGTTGCTAATTTCAAATATAGCGTTAAAAAATAATTAGGACTCATGACAACTGTCAAAAATGCTGTCATTATAGAAAAATTTCATGTCTAAAAAAACCATATGTAAGGTTTTTTACATTTTTAAAGTTATTGAGTTTGCTGAAATATCTCGAGAAATATACATCGGAAAAGAAAAAAATACATGTTTAATATTTTTAAAGAAACTATCCAATGATATCAAACTTGACCCCCAACCTCACCCGCGGGGAATGAGGGGGCATCTTTGAAATCTTTAATTGGAACCTATTTTTTATTGCAGATTAAGCTAGTACATAAAAAAATACATAACTTTTATTCGAATCATTTTTACAATAAAATTATTATTTCTAAAGTTGTAAATATTTTATTATTTCATTTATTATGGTATTACACCGCAGTAATCCGGAAAATATGCATACAATTAATAAGAATAAAAGTTAAATATTTTAAAGTATTTTATTGAATATGATCAAAATTATGTTTCCTGATTTAAATTCTAAATTCGCTCCCGTACCCCCAGGAATGGACGAGAGAAGGATGTTTGATTTTAAAGTAATTTAATATATTATTTAAAAATACTAAACTTTTATTCTTATCAATTTTTTTAGTTGTATGCATATTTTCCGGTCTATTACAGTGTAACGCCATTATAATTGAAATATTAAAATATTTATAACTTTTGAAATAATAATTTTATTGTAAAAATTATTCGAATGTAAGTTATGTATTTTTTGATGCACTATTCGATTCTACAATAAAAAATATCATATTCCATTTAAGACTTCAAAGTTGCCGTCCCACCTCCCGGGAGTGAGATTGGGAGGTCAAGTTTGGTACCATTGGATAGCTTCTTTAAAAATAATAAAAACGTATTTTTTTCTTTTCTAATCCGATGTATATTTCTAAAAGTGTAAAAAACCATACAAATAGTGAAAATATTTTTTTAGATATTAAATTTTTCTATAATGACAGCATTTCTGACAGTTGTCATGTGTCCTAATTATTTTTTAACGCTATATTTGAAATGAGCAACTTCAAAAACTAAACAAGCGGCAAAAATCTTTCAAATGGTGAAAACGTATTTTTTTACGTGCAATTTTTTGATAATGACAACATTTTTGATACTTGACATGTATCGCGTTAATTTTTTTACCACCATATTCGGATTCAGCGATGTCAAAACCGTTACATAAGTCAAGCCGACGTCAAAACATTAAAAACGAACAGTACTATACCTTGTGATACCCAAAAGTGTCCTAAGCCTATGTTAATTCCCATTTAAATTTGAACCCTCTTGAGGCACGGATTAATATCAATATTTTTTTATACTTGGCAAAACTTGGCAAAAAAGTTTTTTTAATATAGACGTTCGATTCATGGGTTGAAAAAAAAGAAATTAGAAAAAAAGTTTTTAACGAACACCGTAATTCATATACTAAAATAAGCGGAGATAATTTTTCTTTCTTTTTTAAAATTAATTTATATGCCTTGGGCTGCGGACAAAAGTGGAACTAACATCCTCGACAGCGGCGTGTAAAATGCCGTACATATAAGTCTCCGGCGCCGGTGGCGCCCTCGGCAATAATATACTATTTTCTTTTATCTTGTTGGTTGCAATTCGCGCCTAAAACTAAAAACATAATATATTAATAGGTTTAAATATAATATGAGGTATCAAATAATTGGATTTGATTTAGTTTTGATCAAAAATATTATCATTTTAGACAATTTTTATATTCAAATTTAAAGTTTTATATTTCTTAAAATTCTTGTGAAACCTTTGGTGAATATTTTTAAATTTTTTGGAAATTATCACTAGATTTTAAACGAGTAAAATAATAATTTTAAATCTATTTAAATAATTTTATAATTTAAGTTCGCGCCAAAAACTAGATACAAAATGTATTTATTAGTTTTTTATGTATTACAACGAATTGAGAAATAAAAAGAAAAATTCCTATTAGCATTTTAGGAAGATTGAACCACAGTTTTAATCATTAAAGCCCATATTTTAATTCTTTTTGAAGTTTTTAATTTTTTTAACATTGTTGCACCACAAGAATCAAATTGGTAATTTTACGTAATATTCAGTGGACTATTGTCGACGTTCCTTAAAAGTTTGGAAATTGACGCACTGTTCTAAACTACGGAAATTATTATTGTAAATTTATTTTTTTCAGTTTGAATTTCGTGCCAAAAATTTTTTTTATAAATATCATTTTGTTCGTCATATTTTTCGGCGTATGAAAGAATTTTTTATATTAATATTCATTGGCAAAAAACAGTGATATTTCACAAAGTTTAAAAATCACATTTTCGTACATAACTTTAAAAATATGTGAAAATGTGGTCCAATATTTTGGAATAATAATTCACTAAGCAAAAGTTGTCTTCGAATCAATTATCAGGCCAATATTATTGCAGGACCGATTCACCATGCTTATCCTGCTATGGCTTTTATAATAAATTTTGTTTTCTTTTTTTTAACTGTTATATAATTTGTTAACCATATTTTAAATAAATAAATATGATTTTTATTTCTTACAAATTATTTGTTTTTCAATTTTTAAAAATAGAACATTGATTACAATTGTAAATTTTTTGGAATTGATTAAAAATAATAATTTCTTTATTTAATTTTATTAGTTTATTGTAATAAAATATTTTAGAATAATATTTTAATTAATCATAATATCTTTTTATATACAAATATTTAATGTATTTATTAATAATTTTTTCATTAATTAAAGATGATTGTTATATCTTACTATTGTGTTTATTTATTAAAAAATAATTCTGCATTTATTTTACATATTTCAATTAAGAAGATTTTAATTTTTCAGTATACTTTTACTTCATTTAACATAAGGTTAAATAACATAGTATTAATGTAAAAATATCATTATCATAAGAATTTATGCGACGTCAGATTACAAAAGGATATCTTTACGTGAATCACTAATAATTTCTTTCATAATAACATTTCAGGTCAAATATTAATTAATATACAGAGTAAAACAAGAATATTTCACATTTTGGAAATGGTAAAAAGTTTCATTAAAAACTAGGAATTTATTATTTATCAATAAAAAATTGGAAAAGATATCACTTTGTTTATTAAAAACAATGGGATACAAATTACAAACTAATATTATTATTAGTTTTATAATATTACAATTTAAAAACATACATTAAAATGTACTTGTAAATATTACATTTTCCATCCAGATATTGAATCGTCAATTCCACACAGCACGTTCCTTTAATGCATCGAATTAATATTAAAATCTGAAAATGTAAGAAAACACACAAAGTATCATTTCTAAAATATGATAAATTTAATTTATAAATATTAAAAATAATTTTTATTATTATATTGTAAATTAAATAAAAATATTTTTACTTATCTAATATATTGTAGACTTCATCATCTTCTAATTTTAGTTGATGCATGCATTATTCACTTTTCAATTTTAAAAATATGCAACGTATTAATTAAATGTATTTAAACTTATAACCGAAATCGCGCACGTTGGTTGACTGGTTATGTTTACTTGTCAAAAATATATACACCGTTTTGACAAGTGCGAAGTTTGCTTTTATGGAAGTTGCCCGTTATGGAACTTGGAATTTTATGGAACTTGCCCGGTCGGGAAGATGTCATTCACCCATATATATATATATATAAATTAACTCTTTTACTACTAGAAATGAAATGAAATGTGAACAAATGTAAAATATATGATATAGTTAAATTATTTAGAGTCTACATAAGCAAAATTTCATATTTTTTACAT
>JABFPP010000121.1:0-13191 GCA_022817365.1 Mallateleia sp. ZL-2020
TCGGGTATGTTCGGAAACATTCGGTTTTACTTCGGTCATGTTCGGTTACCTTTTATTTGTCTTTGGATATGTTCGGAAATGTTCGTTTTCACTTCGAGTATTTTCGTATATATAATAGATACATTAATATGAAATAATTTTATCAGAGTAATTACTAATACCGAAATATACGGTATTCGTTATCAGTATTTCGGTATTGAATACCGAAATACCGAAATTGGTTTCGATATTTCGGTAACGAGTACCGAAAATTGTCGGTATTTCGTTAACGAGTAACGAATTATCGAAATATATCAGTATTTCGGTACTCAGTATCGTAATTTTTTTCGGTATTTCGGTAATGAATACCGAAAAGTTCGGTATTTTGTTACTCGTTAACGAAATACCGAAAAAATTGTTCCGTATCTCGATAAAATACCGAATATCGAAAAAGTGTTTCGTTATTTCGATTTTTAAAATACCGTTATCGAAGTACCGAATTTTTCGATTTCCCACACCCTTGTCTACAACTAAACTACGGAACCGAAGATATAATTTTGGAGTCTAGATCTCAAAATTACCCTCATATATACATGCCGCCTTTCAGAGTCTAGATCTTAAAACTATCGTTTAACATATAAAGAAAATATTTTTTTTTCAATTCCACTCTTGAACAAGGTAAATTATAATATAACAGTAAAAAGTACTGAGACTTTCTTGTATAATTAAGGGGTCACCCACGTTCCGCAACAATCAGAACAAGAAAATGTCCCTAGATTGAAAATCACCAATTTTCGACTACGAAAAAGTGTCCGGATTTTTTTTGTGAGCGATATATAATATTTGTTGACCAAATTATTAATAATTATATACATTTAGCAATAATTGACAAATAACCCTAAAAAATTGGGTTAAAATTGTTCAATTCTTGAGCAATTAACCGAAAGAAAAATTGAGCAAAAATTGAACAAAAATTGGGCAAGTTTTAAGACGCAATTTTGGGGAATTATTGGACAATACCTGTTTATAGGGTATATTCAAGAATTCGAAATGTGTTTCAGTAAAACAGTGAAACTGGCAAAAAATTTCCAGCAGAATATTAAATTCGACACCGCAGAATGGTTTTACACGCAAAACGAAAGCAAAATTTGTTATGACAATCACAAATAAAATTTGCTTTATCACGTTTTACATTTTTTCTACTTTTAAAACCATTCTACGAGGTTGTTTTCGAATTTTATATTGGGTATTTTCTGCCAGTTTCACTGTCATGTATTGTTACGCATTTTTTTTGTAAAATTGTCTACATTTATTTTGTTGTATATTAGTTTAAAAAATATATATTATGTATTTTATCTAAAATATATAATGGATAATTAAAAAATTGTCTTTTATTTTACATTTTATATTTTAGTGATACTTTTCATTTCATTTTTAGTGATAAATCTGCCTTATGACATGAATAATGAAGTTTATTTTTTTGCATAAATATGTGCTATCAGTTCGTATAGCCTATTTCGTCAGTTCACTGACATAAGTTGTCAATGAAAGAATAAAATAATACATTACCTAAGATAAAAATGTCAGATGTCATGTAGATCCTACTTTTGATTTTGGAAGTTTATTTGCTTCATATCCAATACCAGACTTAAAGTTAGATCTACGGTTAGATCTGAAGTAGATCTGACATGCAATCTGACTCATAACTCACTCAAATATAAATTACATCTGGCATGGAATCTTATATAAAATCTGATTCAGATTCAATATTAAATATGCTTATGTTCATATATGACACATATTTGAATCATATCTGAAACGTATCCAATACAGATCTGACTCAAATCTGATGTAAAATCTATTCTATACATATCTAACATTAGTAAGTCAGCAATTATTCTAATATTAAAAAGTCAGCGTTAGTCAGTAAATTTGTTTTAAACTAATAAAACTTAATTTTTAAAAAATTGTCTGAATATAATTTAATTTCCAGTTCAAATTATTATTTATTAGATGTCCACAGACCCTGTTGTCCTGGAGTTTGAAAGGAAAAAAATAAAACAAACAAATAAACGAAAACGTGAATCTTATTTCAATTTAACTGAAGGATTGCGTAAAGTAAAGAATGGTGGATTTGGATTCTATAGTGATACTGCAGCTGCATACAGATTAATTACGGTACTAACAAAATGTTTATTTTTTCAACCTTTTGTAACAGTTTCATCATTCATAAATAAAAATATTCATTTTTAAATATTTCCTAAGAGATATAACAAAGTAAGCATGTAAAAATTGCCCCAAGTCAAACAGAATTTTGATTACGTCTTATGAAAATTCTTGACTCGAAACTAATTTTCAAATTATTTCAACCTTCCATCTCCGTCATATCTTGAAATAATTAAAACAACTTGATTTTCAGTTTTTCATTTCATTCAATTTAGACAATTTTTAATAAGGTTTCAAAAAAAAGTTACTTAATATTATAAAATGACAAAGATAATAATATTTATAATATTTTTATGATCTATTACGCTTCGAACGGTACATATGGAGCAACTCGTATCAAATGTGCATGTTCAATGTTTACTTGTTTGTGTGTATATTCTTGTTTCACAATATGTATTGTGGACATTATTGCGTATGGCTACTATTCTAATTTTCCCAAGAAAACGGAATGTTTACCAACACGTCTCTTGGCGATAAAAATCATTGAACGAATTATTTCGGGGCCATGAGAGACAGATTTGTTGGATTTTTGTAAGAAAGTCAAATTTTGACTTTCTTACGTTATGTATGCATATTTAAACTCCGCATACTATTGGGACTTCTCATCCCGCCAAATTAAATTTCGAATCGCGTGACTTTTCTCAATGAATAGTCACGCGATTCACGTGACTGCGTCCGACGCCGGGATATGAGCCGGGTTTTCCAATTGCCGGTTAGATGCACTTAACCACTATGCTACGCCGGACCGGCGTTATTACACCGTGAAAAGTCTTATACATGCCGAATCAATTTTGTTACCTATCGATTAACGCGAATCAAATGTCGATAAGCTTAATGGGTTGTATTAATCCCTCATAGATGTCGTTATGAATTCGAAAAATGCGTAACTTCAGTTTTCGGCCGATGATATAGCATTCTAATTTTCCTGAGAAACCGGAGTTTTTACCAACACGTCTCTTAGCGACAATAATCATTGGACGAATTATTATCGTCCAATGCGACGATTCAAAGAAAATGCTACTTTAACCGCTTGACGTCCCTTGGGACAATGACGCGCTAGTTCTGCCGCCGGTGCACGTGCTATCGGCGTAGTAGCGCTACAGGTAGACTCTGAAGAAGCATGGTTGTTGATTCAGGGGCGTGAGCGTTGAACTCCGTATCCCTGTCAACGACTCAGCGTAATTTTCTCGTGCGCCAGGGCCCCCTTAGGAGTCGGTGGTGGCTCCTTTTCAATATCGAGACTGATCTTTTGCTTCCGAACACGTCTGAGAAGCGCTGTTAGCCTCTCTTCATTCTTGTGGAATTTACCTAAAACTAAATATAATAAAATTATAAAAGTTATTATAAAATCCCATATCCGCAATTTATTCTCTACATGTCCTTGTCATTACGATTTCTAATCGACAAGTATCTTTGTCGATCAGGATTACCACAGGAGACGTCATTAATTTTATGAGTGACCATTCGTCAGGTCACAACTCCCTTCTCCCTAGACTCGACTAAAGCTTTTAGGTTACCGTCCCAATACCTATTCTTGACTGGATCAACGTCTGAAATAAAATTTAGTATTCTCATAATTAGTTTGTTTCTCATTAAAACTTTTACCTTATCGAGATTAACTGATGTCAAGGTTATTAATATATCAATAGCTTCTTTAAAGAATTGTGTATAAAGAATGATATATTCTTCCATTCATAAACTAGCCAATTCCAATGAAGATAGAACAACGAAATCGTAGGGTTTTTAATGAACTAAGAAAAAATAAAACATATATCTCATTTCCTCTGTCGAAGTGAAGTATAGCGAGCTAATTTTAAATCATTTACATAAACTTTATCAATTATTTTCCCGTTGTCATCTACCAACTCGTACACTACTGGTGAGAAGACTTTAGAAATTGTATATGGACCTGAAAATTTTTTTGTTAATTTACTAGCAATATTCTGAGTTGCAGGAGATAAAACGCGGATTTTCCTCCACGCTATATCACCCACTACATATTGCACATATCTATGTTTTTTATTGTAGTGCTTGGACTGGCACTCAAACACTTCATCCAAGTGATTAGAAACTAGATCATGTACTTCCCTCAACTTTCCCATCCTTTCCTTCTACTTTTGGGGAAAAAGTTCTGATACCTCTATTTCACCTTGTATTTTTCGACGCAACTGGACTCTAGGCTTTAATTCTCGACCAAAATTAAGAAATGCCGGAGTTACTCTGGTTAACCGATGGACTGACGTATTAACGGCAAACTGCAATTCATGCAACAATTCATCTCACTTACGGTGATCGGTCTCAACATATGTCCGAATCATGGTCTTAAGGACTCTATTCGCCCTCTCTACTAGATTATCCTGTGCATGATATGGAGGTATTCTCGATAATTTAATCCCAAAATTTCTAGCTAATTCCTCTAAGGCCTTATTGGCAAATTCCGTACCATTATCCGTTAATAAAACTTCTGGAATTCCCCATTTGGTGATAACTGTCTCTTCCAACAACTTAATTATATTTTTCTCATTAGATTTTCTTATGCCAGAAACCTCAATCCATTCTGTGAAAATGTCTTGACTTACTACTATATATTCGTGGCCTGCGTAACTGCGGGGTAATATACCCATTACATCAATGCTTACGCTACTCCAAGGATGATCGATTACTCTTCGTCCCATCAATCCGACTGAAAGTGCCTGTTCCACCTTGCTCATCTGACGAGTGGTACAATTTGTCACCATAATCGCTTGGTCTCTAAACATAACAAATTAAACTATTAGTTAGTTACAAATTAAACTACTTAGTTAGATGCTGGACCACGACGTTTGTTTTGCAGAAAAACATGTTTTTTCCCAGTGCTTAAATCTTTATCAGGTAACTGAATGAAAATATTTATTTGTAACCCACTTCACCCTATTAATTTATTAAAAACATATATTTTACATAATCATACATAAAATACGATAAATTTTGATAATTACATCAATAAAAATAATTGAACACACCCAATAACAAATACACGCCTGTAAGAACACGCACACATTTAAGGATATCCTTTTGTGTCGATGGGTATCTTTTTTATACAATATAGCGATACAATATAGCAAGATCCAAAAAATTATAAAATCATGTACACAAACATAAATCTATGAAAACACAAGCACGTGAAATCATAATGACATATACATACAGAACCACAAACAATAGTGTGAACAAAACACATTGTGAAACATGAACACACACAAGTAAATAGGTAAAAATTAATACATTCGTAATTTAAAAGCATTATTGTATTTTGAAATGTTAAAGAATTAATTTTGAAAGTATTATTTTAATAAAAACTATTAATGGTACGAAACTAATTTAATAGTTATGTTGGCGTAAGCATAAAGTAATGGGGAAAAAATGATAAATATATTTACAAACTACTACAAATTACGAAAAGATAATGTATTTCTATAACGACGACATTAATTGATATTTAAATGATAAATAATGATATGTTGACGAATAATAAACACTTACCTTCATTCCCAAATTTTTCATATGTTCAAAAAATGTAATTTAATT
Source organism: Mallateleia sp. ZL-2020 (assembly GCA_022817365.1). Taxonomy (NCBI): domain Eukaryota; kingdom Metazoa; phylum Arthropoda; class Insecta; order Hymenoptera; family Scelionidae; genus Mallateleia; species Mallateleia sp. ZL-2020. The sequence goes on from JABFPP010000121.1 coordinate 5,773, forward strand.
TTTAAAAATCAAATATAACCTTAACAGAAATTGAGAAATTTAAATATAAACAAATAATTTTTATTAACACTATTCTAATAATCTACTATCACATTGTATATTAATTTTATGTAATACAATAAATTATATTTTGTAATATTATAACCGTCAAATTCGAACACAATTAATTTGAATTTCGTAAAGTTGTAATCTGTAAAGGCTGCCGTACGTCGCACATATTAGACATTTGGTATACTTGACACCGCGTATAATTACATGAAGCATACTCAACACAAAGCATAATAATTTGAGCCTACCCAACACGAAGCATACTGTACTTGAAGTATACACAACACGAGATATAGTGTACTTCAGACATACATAACACGAAGAATAAAGTACTCTGAGTCTATCCAACAAGAAGCATACTGTACTCGGGGCATACACAACACAAGGCATACTGTATTCCGGGCATACACAACACGAAGAATAATGTACTCTGAATATACCCTACACGAAGCATACTGCACTCTGAGTATATGTGACACGAAACATAATGTACTCTGAGCATACCCAACATGAAGCATACTGTACTCGGGGCATACTCAACACGAGGCATACTGTACCACGGGCATACGCAACACGAAGCGATGATAACCGGTGTATCAATAAAATATTGTTATATAATTACAATATTTTATATTACATTTTAATACATGTTCATGAAAAATATGGAAGAATCCGGATTATACATATAATTTATACGCACGTCATAATTTGCGCATATTATCATTTTCGCACATCATGATTCTCGCACATCACAGTTGCGCACAAACAATCGCGCACAAATAATTTGCGCATATAAGTTTTGCGCACGTCATAATATACGCACACCAGAATTACGCACCAAAAATCACGCACATCGTATTTGCGCACATCTTAATTTTCGCACATCTTGATTTTCGCACATCCTGTTTTTCGCATATCCTGATTTTCACACATCATAATTTTCGCACATCATGATTTTCGCACATACTGATTTTCGCACATCCTGCTTTTCGCACATCCTGATTTTCACACATCATAATTTTCGCACATCATGACTTTCGCACATACTGATTTTTGCACATCCTGCTTTACGCACATCACGATTTTCGCACATCCTGATTTTCGCACATCCTGATTTTCGCACATCATGATTTGCGAATAACATAATATTCGCACATTGTGACTTTCGCACATCAGAATTTTCGCACATCCTGATTTTCGCATATCCTGATTTCGTACATCCTGATTTTCCTGCATCCTGATTTTCGTACATCCTGATTTTCGTACATCCTGATTTTCCCACATCCTGATGTTCGCACATCCTGATTTTCGCACATCCTGCTTTTCGCACATCCTGCTTTTCGCACACCGTGATTTGCGAACAACATAATTTTCGCACATCGTGATTTTCACACATCATAATTTTCGCACATCATGATTTTCGCACATACTGATTTTCGCACATCCTGCTTTTCGCACATCCTGCTTTTCGTACATTCTGATTTTCACACATCATAATTTTCGCACATCATGACTTTCGCACATCCTGATTTTTGCACATCCTGCTTTTCGCACATCATGACTTTCGCACATCATAATTTTCACACATAATGATTTTCGCACATCCTGATTTCTCACATCCTGATTTTCGTACATCCTGATTTTCCCACATCCTGATGTTCGCACATCCTGATTTTCGCATCACACTTCATCCTTCTCGCACAATATGATCTACGCACGTCATAGTCTTCGCACACCATAATTTTTGCATTTCATGTTTCGCGCACTTCATACTTCACGTACAACATGATTCTTGCACATAACTTATACATATGTCACGAAATACATACGTACACTCGTCAACTTTGACGAGTATTTTGTACCCAAGTGTGTGCGGAAACCCGAGAAAACGGGTGCCCCATGTACGGAAGAGTTCGCTACTGGTTCGGGTCAGTTCGGAATAAATTCGGGTACCCTTTTTAATTTGGCTACCCTTTTCAATTCAGGTACCCCTTTCAATTCGGATACCCGTTTCACTTCGGGTAACCTATTCAATTCGGGTACCCAACTCTATTCGGATACCCGAATTGAAACGGGTAGCCGAATTTAAACGGGTACCCGAATAGAGTCGAGCACTTGAATTGAAAGGAATACCCGAATTGCAACAGGTACCCGAATTGAAACGGGTAGCCGAACGGAAACGGGTATCCGAATTGAAAAGGGTACCTGAATTGAAAAGGGTACCAGAATTGAAAAGCTGACCCGAACTGAAAAGGGTACCTGAATTGAAACAAGTACCCGAATTTTAATGGGTACCCAAATTTAAATTGATATTCAAATAGAGTTGTGTACATGAATTGAAACGGGTATCCGAATTGAAAAGTGTATCTGAATTGAAAAGAGTACCCGAATTGAAATGGGTTCCTGAATTTAAACGGTTATCCGAATTGTCACGGGTAGCTGAACGGAAACGGGTATCCGAATAGAGTCGGATATCTGAATTGAAAAGGGTACCCAAATTGAAACAGTTACACGAATAGAGTCGAGTACCTAAATTGAAAGGGGTACCCGAACTCAAAAGGGTACCCGAATTTAAACGGGTACCCGAATTAAAAGGGTACCCGAATTGAAACGAGTACCCGAATTTAAACGGGTACTCGAATTGCAATGGGTACCCGAATTGAAAAGGATACCTGAATTGTAACGGTTACCCGAATTTAAGCGGGTACCCGAATTATGAGGATACCCGAATTGAAACGAGTACTCGAATTTAAACGGGTACCCGAATGGCACTGGGTACCCGAATTGAAACGGGTAGACGAACGGAAACAGGTTCCCGAATAAAGTCGGGTACCTGAATTGAAAAGGGTACCCGAATTGTAAAGGGTACCAGAATTGAAAAGGGTACCCAAATTGAGACGGGTTCCTGAATTTAAACGGGTACTCGAATTAATACGGGTAGCCGAACGGGAACGGGTATCCGAATTGAAAAGGGTACCTGAATTGAAAAGGGTACCTGAATTGAAACGAGTACCCGAATTTTAATGGGTATCCAAATTTAAATTGATATTCGAATAGAGTTGTGTACATGAATTGAAACGGGTATCCGAATTGAAAAGTGTACCCGAATTAAAAGGGTACCCGAATTGAAACGAGTACCCGATTTTAAACGGGTACCCGAATTGCAATGGGTACCCGAATTGAAAAGGATACCTGAATTGTAACGGTTACCCGAATTTAAACGGGTACCCGAATTAAGAGGATACCCGAATTGAAACGAGTACTCGAATTTAAACGGGTACCCGAATTGAAACGGGTAGACGAACGGAAACAGGTTCCCGAATAAAGTCGGGTACCTGAAAAGGGTACCCGAATTGTAAAGGATACCAGAATTGAAAAGGGTACCCAAATTGAGACGGGTTCCTGAATTTAAACGGGTACTCGAATTGATACGGGTAGCCGAACGGGAACGGGTATCCGAGTAGTCGGGTACCTGAATTGAAAAGCGTACCCGAATTAAAAAGGGTGCCCGAATTTATTCGGGTACCCAAACCGACCCGAACCCGTAGCGAACTTTCCGTACGTGGGGCACCCGTTTTCTCGGGTTTCCGCACACCCCTAGTTACAATATACTCGTCAAAGTTGACGAGTGTATTGTAACTAGGTATTGTATTTATTGTAGATATTGTAACTATGTATTTCGTGACGTATGTATAAGTTTTGTGCGAGAATCATGTTGTGCGAGGAGGATGAAGTGTGCAAAACATGAAATGCGAAAATCATGGTGTGGGAAGACTATGACGTGCGTAAATCATATTATGCGAGAAGGATGAAGAACGCAAAACATGAAATGCGGAAATCAGGATTTATATACGCAAATGACGTGTGCGTGTTTGTTTGTGTGTAATTGTTATTGACGAAAATCATGATGTGTGAAAAACATGGTATGCGAAATTCGTGATGCGCGATAAACATTATGTGCGAAAATTATGATGTGAGAAAATCAGGATTTGCGAAAATCAGGATGTGCGAAAATCAGGATGTGCGAAAATCTTGATGTGCAAAAATTATGTCGCGAGATATTTGACCGTTCCAAGACTTTTGGGACACCCTATATATATATATATACTGCAGTACATAAAAAAATTATGACTAAATTTTCAAGACTACTAAGCGTATGATATCTAAAAAAAAATTTAACGATCGAGTTGATGGATACGCTTTATCCATATATCAGATAGAAGACCGTTCAAATACCAACGAGACTGATTTTTTTCAAATACCCCATCATGCTCAGCAGCTGCGCCGCCTGTAGAGAATATAGTCACAACTCTCCAATACCCTGCACTGCAGGTTAGAACCTGGTCATTCAAGTCTTCTTTTTTTTTTTTTTTAAGGCGAGGGAAAATCTTTTAAAGACATCTCGGGATTCTATGTGCCCCGAGATAGTGTGGGATTTCCACCCACTAAAAACCCTCTCCATCTTCTATTTGCGCTTTTAGAACCTTTCCATGGAACCACCGTCAGGTATTACTTCATGGCAAGATTTGCGCTTTTTCGGCGCTTACAGTCCACTCTTGTAATGTCGCTGCTGACATATATTAACTTACGTTAATTATATTTGTGTCGCTTTTGGCAGACATGTTGTTACAATCTTACCCTAGCCCAGCTTAACCTAGCATAGCTTAGCCTAGCCCAGCTCAGCTCAGCCCAGCTTAACCTGTACTTTGTGTCGCATTCAGCAGACATGTTGTTATAAGTACTTTCCGGATTTGTGTCGCATTTGGCAGACATGTTGTTATAAGTACTTTCCGGATTTGTGTCGCATTTGGCAGACATGTTGTTACAAGCCCAGCCTAGTCTAGCCTAACTTAGCCTAGCTTAGCCCAGCCCAGCCTAGCCGAGCTCAGCTTAGCCCAGCTTGCACTTTGTGTCGCATTTGGCAGACATGTACTATCTATCATCTATTATCTGTTATCTTTCATCTATTATCTACTATCTATTATCTTTTATCCGTTATCTTTCATCTATTATCTAGTATCTAATATCTATTATGTATAATCTATGATTCAATCCGTCATCTCGGATTATCCTAATGTTCTCAGAACATGTGAAGAAATTTATTATAATAATATTTCCACCAAGCTGAATCTTGGAACATTAGGTTAATCCGAGATAACCGATTGAATCAACACAATTTTAATTGCACTTTTTGACTTTTCTATCTGAATTCGATTACTGGGTGTTGTATAATGCAAAGAAACACATCCGTTAAAAACGAATTTTTAGGTAGTATTAGACATGCTGAAACTATTTTTCATCTTTGTATACTTATAGTATATAAATATAAGTATACTTAATCGATTTCTATGATTAGTGCAAATTTTTATTTTTTCGACTCGGCCGTTTTTAAAATTCAACTCCTCACTTGTAATCAAGAAGACTGTATTTTATCTGCGTCACAGAACTATAGTTGAGTAAAACTACTCAACTTGTGAATTTGCAAGTTATTTATTTTGTATGTACTCCCTTATAGAAGTAATTCTTTTAAAATATTTGAAAGTTACTCTGAAAATCTTTGGAAAATCTGACAAAATATTCTAAATCTCGGAAAAAGACTCCGAAAATATCTGAAAATTCTCAATTTTGACACACTTTTAGAATATTTCAGAATTTTTCAAATTAAACAAAATTATTGAAAGTCAGCAAAAAACCCTGTAAAATTCCGAAGATACATATCAGAGTATTTTTAACGAGTTTTTCAAAGATATTGAACAAGAACGAATAATTACTTCATTTATTGTAGTTAAAACTACTTTTTAACTACAAGAGAAAAGGGTGTTTTATTAGAAATTAAAATAAATTATTAGGCGCGGTAATTTCGTGTTTCAGTACAAAGTTATGCTATATTTAGACCAAAAAAAACAGTAGTATTTTAATACGAATACTTATTGTTACAATATAAATGTCGTACACAAATTTGTTACATTGAATCCACGAACCGAACTGTTACTGAGAAAAGTTATTTGTTAACAGTTTTATTAACAACGTGACAATAGGATAACGTACAAATAACAATAACGAAATTTCATTTTTAGAAGTAGACTCCTGATTCAATTTTGAAACGGTAGAAGTTGAGTTTCATTCGTACTTGTAAAAGAAACATTTGTGTATGTAAAACGTCTACGTGACAGAACTAAGTCGAATATTATGTGAGCAGCCGAGTGCTCTAAGTCAAAAGCAGCAATGGCTGTAATCGCAGAAAGATATACTACAGTGTTCATTAGCTTAGACAATAAATGGACATTACTTTGAATAACACTTTACTTTTATGAATACAGCATGTAATTAAATATAGAGAAAACCAGAACAGTATTACAAAATCTTACTACAATTATTATGATAAATAGATATGAAGTTTATAAATTTTGTATATAAAAATTATGTTTTAGTTTAGTAAACTCTATAAATCTCAAAATAGTTACTTCTGACTAACTTCAATATATTCGATTATACCTCGTCATTATTATAATCATCTAAAAAAGATCTGTAAGTAATTGCATTGTAATACATATGAAATCTCAGTAAAATCTCAGGTCGTTTCAGGTTTTCCCATTTCAGTTACGTTTAAAATGATTTTAACGAGATCGTTGATATGATATTTAGATGTCATCTCCCACAATAACTTCCAGATCTCATAGTGATAACAATGTGATATCAGTTACGTCTCGAATAAGATTTCACCAATATTAAAATGATATTTAGGTTTTCACAGTATCTTCACTGCACACATATACGAAAAACATGAGCTTTTCTGTCCTACGTTTACTTAACTTAAGTATAGTATATGACTAATAATTTACTGGCATACATACTATTGGTAAGATCGTTATACAAGTTTAGGTAGGATAATTTGAGTTAAAATTTGAAGTGTAGGGCAAATTCCAATAAAATTATATTATTACATGGAAAAAGCATTAAACTGATAAGATTATTATATCATTTTAAATTGTCTAATAGGTAAATAAATTATTTAGGTAGTATATTCCATCATTTCCAATTTCGAGGTTAAGCAGTATCAATATGGGCGAAATCATTAGCCATAATCGTATGACAGATTTAAAAAATACAGTCATTCAAATTTACACATATTGTTTTTCTACACTCTTAAAACAATCCTTTTAAGTTCAAACGAATCCTCTTCAAGTAAAATGATTTTGCTTTAGTTTGAAGTAAATCGTTTTATTTTAAACATAATCGTTTTACGGTTAAATGATTTTTATACTGATTTCTTAGAGTATACATAACTCATAATGTAGCAAACGCATTAGTATTGCTACTACGACCCACTCATTTTTTTCCGTATAAGTATCTCCTGGTGAGACACTAGTC
>JABFPP010000122.1:0-13180 GCA_022817365.1 Mallateleia sp. ZL-2020
GGATATATCTCCAGACGACTTTTTCAGATTTTTTCTATCGTGTAATTTAAGAAAATGTCCCACGTTTGAAAATCACCTATTTTTGATGTTCTCAAAGTGGTGCGTTTTTTTTTGCTTAGTGTATATATCACGATTTCTATAAGAAAGTCTGGTAAAAATACTTCAAAGTCTAGTATTTTTACTTTAACTTTGTTGAAATGTTACTCGACTATTCATTGAAAATTCGAATGCTGAAACTATTACATGTCTAGTATTTTTTACTCGTCTATTTTTCTCCGTGTACATTTAAAAATTAAATTTTTCAACAAAAGATTTCGATTTTTTGCTTTTTTCTCTTTTTTCTGTAACATCTACTAAACATTTTCTAGCTGTGTGTAAATCGTTATCTGTAATATCTACTAAACGTTAAATTTACTCTTTCTAGCGGGCATGGCAACATTGTAGTAGAATTCTTATAAACGTTATTCGGCAAAAAATTAACATCTTCTAGACATTACTGAATGTTGCAGGTAACAAACTCTAGAAGTTTACTAAATAATTCTGTTTCCGATGTGATAATTTTAATTAATTTCGGACAATTTTAATTAATTTTCTTGAAGTCAGATATTGAAAATTTATGTTACTTATTATATTTAATGTATTTAAATTTATCTACAGTGGTTACATCTGAAACAGTCAAATGTAACTTTTATTTTATAAATTAATATCAGATTAATTTTAATTTATTTATTTCTGTTAAGGAATTAAGCTGTTCGAATTTCAATGTCTTTTAATTTTCAGGGAATAATAATTTATTTTAATTTTTTCCTATTTCTACAACGCGCAATCATTTGATGATGTTTCATGTTGATTGATTGTATTGTATTGATTCTTATATTAAAATAAGTGATTAAATTTTACGAAAGTATGTAAAGTTGAAAGTAACTAAATTGAAAATATTTTGGTTTTTTCTCGTGTCTTTAATGGCTTAAGAAAGTTATTCTCTTTAGTCATGGCCATGACTAAGGAGAGGGGTTTGAGTGTAATAAAAAATTGTAATCATGAATTTCTTTTGTGCGTAAAAGTGAATTCGCTGAATTCACTTTTTTGAGTTCAACAAATTTTCTATGAACTTGCAAATGAACATATGAGATTTTAAAAGTGAACCGACATTGCTCATTCAATGTCGATAAATATTCCATTTACCGAGAATCGGTACATTAACTGTTCATGGTAACTATAGTTAATAAACTTTCCGAAGATAAATGTAGAAAAAGTCAAACATATTATTGAGAAAATATTTGTAAAAGAATTGATTAAAGTATTTATCTGTAAAAGAATTTATTTAACAATTTTCTGTTTTTTAGACTTCAGTTAACATTAACATTATGAATAACTTTGAAATAGTATCAAAGTTATTCATAATGTTACCATTTATAATTCTGAGTGCGACATCTATGCGGAAGAAATAAAATATATTAGAAAAAATATATTTGGAAGATATTTGTATGATGAGTATACATATTAAAAATTATATGAATAATAACTTACTAATAAATTAAATAAAGAAATTTATGTATTTTATTAAACAATAAAGTTATTAATGAAAAATAAAATTAAAGTAATAACAAAAGAGACATATTTATTGAAAATTAATATTTCTCCTTTCTTAATTTAAAGATAAATTATTGTAAACAAAAACTAAAGAATATAATTAATCTAGAACAAGTAATGGATTTCTATCCTCATTTTATTCTTGTCTACACATTAAAACATATTTAATGTTTCATACTTTAATATATTTTTAGCTTTGATATAAACTATAACATATTATTTAGATATTCTCAAATAATAATAAAAGTTTATTATTATTTTAATATATAGTCTTCTTAATTTAAAACTACTTATATTCTATTCTTAAAGAAAATTCTATAAGTAGAATTTTTCTTAATATAAAACTGTGATGCATGAGAATAATTTCTTCTCGTACAAATTTTAAGAGAAAAATCTATTTAACATAAAAATATTCTATTTTTTGTAAAGAGACTGTTTTGTGAGTGTACGTTGCACGCCTGTGTAGTCAAATTTTATTGAATTATATTATAAAATTTTAATAATCTGATATTAATCGTGGAATTTTGCCTTTTATTTAAAATATTGAATTCTGTTATAAATCATTTATCTACATATTTTTTATTTTATTGTAAATTTACGATTTGAGCTAATAATTTTTAATACAAACTTCAAAATTCAAGATGGAAACTGGTATATTATGATAATTCTGCTACATAATTGTAGATTCCCAATATTATCCAATAAATCTATAAAATACATTAAAACTCAATAAAATATTAGTTGAATTAATTGGAATTTCAAAATAAAAACAATAAAAAGTAGATTAATCTTATTGTTTTTCGTTTATTGTTAAAAATCATTTTGAACTAAAAAACATTAAGGAAAAAATGTTTGATCTTAAAGCCATGTAGGAAAATTTTTGTTCATTTGAGTGACCAGCAACATAAATTAAATCTTCCGAGACAATTTGTTTAGATTCAAACTAAATATAAATCAAATCCTTTAACTTATCATCAGATATTGCCATATATGTCGACATTTGCTACCTCGTCATCACATCATACGGACACCTTTAACCGTATAAAGTCTTTTCAAGGTCAATTATGACTGGATGTATAGAGAAAAATTCATTCATAAGTACAGTCTTTCTTCTTTCCAGGTATCATAATCGAAATCATTAGCTAATATCCGAAAAGAGAGAGGACCAATCCCACGTTAGAAGTTCTCTAGAAATTACAGAGTTCGATCAGGTTGAACGTTGAAAATATTATATCGGGAGTTCAAGATCATGAGTGAAACCAAGATAGGCATTGAGTAGGCTTTCAATGACAAGTACGGCATCGTAAAACGATGAGCAATACCTTTCATGTTTCTATCGGACGAACCCGTATCCGTATACAAGATTTTTTTGATAGTTCTAAACAATTGGACAATGTTTGTCTGTAATAATGTTACTATAGTTAATCATTAATTTGACTATTTAATGGTTGCGCATTAGATCATTATTTTGATTATTTAATAATGTTATGCGTAGCATTCTTTTAACGTGATTATTTGATACCTGAAACTGATAATGAAATGAAGAAGATAAGATTATGTCATATTGATTATTGCAAATGTCATTATCAAGTTGATATGTTAGATGTAGTTGTCAATTAATTGAATTAAGTATTATGTTTAAGTTTACAAGTTTCCATTTGTCTGTTATAATTGATTTTGTTTTGATACATAATGTTGTATCGCAAACTGTCAAAACATGTATTTGGGAACAGAAAAACAGCAATTAATTTATGTTTATAGAATGAAAGTGTCATGTACGTGGTTTATAGTTTTGCATTTTAATTGTAGATCGATTTTGGAAACCATCTTGTGAAGAAGATGGAACATACTCAGCTGTTCAGTGTAAAGGAGATAAATCGACAGGAAGGTATTTACATTGCAAGGAACTAACATGCTTTTATACTTTATGTAAATTGAAAGGTAAATGAAAAACAACTTGTTTTTATTGTTTATGGAAAAATAGATGCTTCTGTTATAATAAAGATGGAAAGAGGATTTTCGGGTGGTCCTGGTGGAAATCAGCTGATAATATGATACGTGGTAATGTGGAAAATTAGTTAATAAAATACATCATATAATGATTATAAATAAATATTTATATACTTGTTTTATAAATATTTATTTATATTCACTAATATTTTTAATATTAAAACACAATTGTATTTTGTACACTGTCAAAGTGTTTTTATTAATAGGTGATTTATCGTATATGAATAATAATCGACATTTTTAACAATCACTTATAAAAACTTTTGTATTAATTTTCCTTAATAAAGAAGTTCCACGTGACAATTATTAGCAAAAATGAGAAACATTTTTTATAGAAATATTAGATAGAAATATCACCTGGAAATTTCTACACTTAGAAAAGAACTATATTGCAAAATTAACAATTTAGATGGTTAAATTAATAATCTAGATGGTTAAAATAACATTCTAGATGGTCAATTTAGCAATCTGTTTTTCATTTTAGTGGGGAGAATGCATGTACTCCATATTTTTCTTAAATCGATTAAAAACATTTTTGCTTTTACGCCAAATTCTTTTAAAACTAATTAAGACTCCTGTTGTTTTTGTGTCACTTTATCTAGATATAATTTTAAATTAGATATATAGCTATATATAGGGTAGGCAGTAAGAGTTGTGCTCGGTACACTGAGAAAAAAGTTAGTAGAAATACTTCGATATTTTCGTTAAGAAATTATTATACTGTATGCAAATATGAGGACAAAGTTGAAAATACACTAAAAATTATTATACTGTATCATAAATCTTTTTATGTTTCAATAAATGAAAATAAAAGGAATTTACTTTTATCTTAACGAAAAATCTCACATCACTAGGTTTCGAACTCCGACAATACTTGAAGACTCCATGTTGAAGCTCGAACACTAACCGTTGATCCACGATGTCATATATAAGTCGACACTTATTATCTGGAGAACACGATACTGCATTAACTTGCTTGACGTTACATTTTTTAGGTTAAGCGCAAGATTGTTAAAGGACAACGCAACTCATTTTTAAATTGACCAATCATATCACTGCGCTCGACCGATAGAAAAGGACATCTTCTCATTTTTATTATATTTGCCTAATAATAATTATAAATAACTGACAAATTTTTCTTTGTCATTTATTAAATAATACTGAATTTCTGTTAAATTTTTTGTTGGGGATTATACGAAACGTAAAAATGTGAATTTTGTCTCCACTTTCATGTACAGTATGATAATTTCTTAACTAACTGTACATACCCAATACGTACCAGGTATAAATATTACTGAGAACAACACAAGTGGGTACAGGTTCTGTTTCTTGAAACATTTCTTACAACGTTTTCGCTTGTATTCATATTGAATATGTTCAAGACAGTTAATTAGTTCCAAAGCAACGGATATATTGTCTTCTCACAACACAAGGATGAAAATAAATATTTCGATCTGTAGAAATAAACCTTATAAGAATAATTCCAATTTACACGGAAGTTTTATGTAAACAATTGATTTTCATTTTGTTAGATTTTACCGTGGAATGTCAGAAATTGCTATTTTGGTCATTGAGTGTCCACAGCTGAGAACGCAATTTAGGAATTGATTTAGGTTTGGAAGGACAACAGTTTGGGAATAATACAGTTTTGGAAAGCAGTTCTAGAAAAAAACATTTAATGTTTATCGCACGCAACTATTCTAACTTAATGTAGCGCTATGGAATAGATAACCCAAACAGGCTATATATTCTACGCATCGTCAATAATGGCACTTATGTGCGGGAGTTCGGTGACACACCACGTAGTGGAGATTAGTAAAAGTAAATTTTACACCATTAAATGTTAAAAACGTTGATGATGTTTATTTAACGAAACTATTACTAAAATTATTACCGCTAAATGGTTAAATGTTTAACCAATAACCGACCACAATCTCCCATTTCAATTACACAATTATATTAAAAGTAAGAACCATTGCAGACATTAATATCTGAAACTGGGATATAAAACTCGGAAATTCTTAAAATTGTGATTGTAGTTAAGACTTTTCAGAGTTTTAATGTAAATCAAACTGATGGATGCATAAACGCGCTGCGATCGATATCGATTCTTAATCGATCAATGGCGACTTTTCCGCGCGAATACAAACGAGATGGATTATTACTTTCGAGTTCAGTAAAATTTCAAGCTTTAAGTAATATTTGTTTTAGAATATTTTGTAAATACTTAAAGATATTTTTGTGGTTTATATTATTGAAATGGGTATTAATTGGGCTTCTGTATATTGTGTTATAATACTTTTGTATTTTTCGATGAATCTTAACAAGATCAATGGATTTATCCCATGTTTACTGTTTAAGCTAACCTTTTTCTCCGTGTACATTGCAAAGAAGTATCTTCACAATAACTACAAGACATTTTAAAGGTATCTTCGCACAAAATTCTCTGTCTTACTACAAGACATATTTAGTGTCTTATAGTCATTTTTAAGATACTTTTAAGACCTATTTTTTGCACTACACATCTGCTGTTCTTAGTAACACTTTTACCTTGTATGACCTGGGTAGAGACAGAATACAATTCTTACGGTAAATGAACATTTAACTTTGATAAGAAGGTAATTGAAATTTGATCGTTTTGAATATTAATGTCTATGACTATGATCTATTGATTCAGTATTTTTGAAAACACTTTCAAAGAATGATTTTCCATTGTCACTTAAATAACGCATTAATGCTTTAACATCGGTCTGTTTTTCCGCGATTACTCCTATAGATGATGCTTCTGGTGTTAAAAAATGTGTTACATTTACTATGATTTGTGATTATAATTGTATATATTTACACAATATTATTGTATGACAAAAATGATATTATAATATGTGATAAATAAACAATGTTGTTTCATACAGAAAATTAATTATAATAAAACAGTATTTTAGTAAAATCAAAACGTTAAAATATTATTCGTATTCTATATTATTCACATTGAATATTTATGAATTTTCTCGTTCTCGTGTTTACTCGACATTTGTTTGTCCAAAAATATTATATATATCGAAGCCTACAGAGTATCTTTGACAAATTAATGTGATCAATAACTATAAATTTCGAATTTTCAAAACTGAAAAGTATGTAATGTAAATTTCAATTTTTAAAATACTTCTAATACGCAAGATGTTTAATAAAGTTTGAATATTATTTTGGGAAAATGTTGAGTACGAAAATCATTTTTGACAAAGTTATGAGTAATTATTAAGACGAGCGCAACTATCACTCGATATTTAACACATCGAGATATATCGCGTGCATGCAGCGAGCATCTGACCTGGGCGCATGCATGTAAATAATTATTCATAACTTTATAAAAAATAAAATGAACTTGCTGAAACTTAACAAAAATATTGTTCAAACATAAATAAACAACTTTCTCACTGGAAGTTTTTCGAAATCGAAAATTACGTAGATACTTTTTTGTTTTGAAAGTTCGACTGCGCGGCTTTTACATGGACTAATTAATAATTAAATAATAATTACTTATTGCTATGTTTTGTTATCAGTAATAACTTTCAGGTATCGGCATCTCAAAATCTCTTCGGAGAAAAAAGTTCAAGTAAATTAGCCAACAAATAGCCGAGTTTTTGTAATTGAACGGTAAAAAACTATTGAATTTGACGACCTGAAAATATTACGTTTTTAATTTTTATTTCATTAACTGTTCACTTAACAAAAATATGTTAAATAGTAAAAAGGTGCGGATTTTTACGCTGCATAAGATAGTAATTATTAAAATTGTATTTGATACATTTTGATTATTTATAAAAATTCCACGATCTGGAAAATCGTATACCTAACGTTCGAACGCTCATCGAGTTTTAACATCCGACCAGTCAATTCAGAATTCAATATATTTATTTTTCTTTATAAATATGATAAATTTATGAAAACATATTTTCTTGTCCTTTATGGACTTGATATTTTCATTTATTCTCATTTTATCCTATCGAATTATATATATTGATGATATAGGTAATATAGGTAATGTATAAAAATGTTAATATCTAGTAGTATTATAATACTGTAAAATACAAACGAACGTAACAAACAAACGGACGAAATATAAGTATTCGTAAATATGAGAAATTGTGCGGACCACGCTGTTAAAAATCATAATATTCGTTTAAACAAATTGTCATAACTTCGTCGAATACCCTTTTTTGGCTGAAACTTTGTAAAGATTATCTTCGCACATAAATGAACAACTTTCCTACTGAAATTACTTAAATACTTAAATTAGCTAGACGTTAAATTTGATAATATTTCCTACAGAAAGTTTTTCGTACCTTTAAATTCCCTTGATACTTTTTTGATTTGAAAGCGCGAATATATATACGGGCATGAGGAATATATATACGGTTTTTGTTAATCGCGGTTAGTTTATCGACATCTATATCTCAGGTAATTTTTGTATACAAAATTATAAATGAATTCCTTTATTATGGCCTGAAATATTCGTTTATTATGACCTGAAATTTAAAAAAGCGTTTGAATTTAACTCTGTAACGATATTAAGTTTTTATTTTTTATTTCAATTAAAATCGAAAGTCTAAAAACAATAAAATGATACACAATATGTGTCTTGACATGCTTAATGTTGTAGTAATTTTTTAAATTAAATTTGATTTCAATTCAATTTCTTATATCAATCCCACAATATCGAAAATAGCTGGTTGTTAATCGAAGTGCATGTCTGGTTACAGAATCTGATCCTTTACTTCCTCGTTGAATTACTTTGTTTTGCGGTCTTATATAAATAAATGTATCAGAAAATATTTTCACAATTGTACATTTGATAAGACTATTAATTTGACCCAAAACGTAAAATAATAATATTTCATCACTAAAATGTTATATTATACTACAAATAAGGTAAATACTCGATAAAATATTAGAATATCTAAATGGTTACTATATGGAATTATCGTATATAAATGCCATAAAGTTGTTTTTAAAAGTAATATACAACAGGAAATGTACTACACGGAAATTTGTCTCAATTTTGCCAGTAGCTGTTACCTGGAATTTCTTCATAAAATTTATTTACGAAAATATTAATTGGTACTCTAAAAAGTATTATATAAACTTTTAAATAAGAATGTAGCAGGCATGTGGAAGCGCTGCAAAATAAAGGCAAATCAGATGTAACGCTGCACTGTGTTGAGAATGGTAATTACGAAGAATTACAATGTGATAATGGTTTGTGTTGGTGCGTTGATCCAATAAATGGAACTCCGGTTCAAAGAATGTATCCTGAAACTTTGATAAAACTTTTTCCATGCTGTAAGCAAATTATGAAAAATCAAATTTAAAAAATGTATAAACCCATAAACATCTAACAAATTTAATAATAATGTTTCAATTTAACAGATAAAGAAGATGACGAAGAATCTCAATACGACTGTTTACGCAGATTGATAAAACTATTTGCCACCGTGATGGATCTTACGGAAATTTTAAAATTGATAAAAATATGTAAGACAACTTATTTAAAATTTTTGTTTAATTTGTAAATAAATAAATTGTTGAATTGCTAAAAATTAATTGCGAAATATGTTTCAGAGTTCGTTGTACATGGTCGGATGGAAATTAAATCGAAAATTATCAAGCCCCAATAAATAATGTTTTAACCATGAATTGCAGTAAGTAATATCTGTCTATTGTATTCTGAGACAATTTCTTATAAAAAACCTTAGATATTTTATACAAAATTATCTAAATTGCCAATAATAATTTAACGATATGTACTAAAAATGAACCTTTTCGCAGGACAAATCAACGACTCTTACGAAAACTATCTCGTTTCAAAATATTGGTCAAAACTTGATCACAAAATGTCACTGAAGACTATCTCCTTTAAAAATAATGTTAAAGTTTTAGAGATGGGCAAAATTGAATTACATTATTAACCAATTTAAAAATTATCAATTAAAATCCGTAACTAAAAAACTATTATTAACAAATTACAATTAATTCCAAGCTTGTCAATGAAAATTATATTTAATTTTATTTTATCGAGTATTAATAGAATTTGTTAAAATTATTAAAGCTCCGAGTTTAATTAATTAATATTAATTAAATTTTGGGCTCAAAAATTCTGGCGCCGATAAATTTTTGCACTAAAACTCGTGGTGCCAAAAATTCCGACGTCAATTATCCTGATGCTGAAAAATTTTGGTGCCGAACATTTTTTGCGCCAAAAATTCTAACACCAAAAAATTTTGGCACCAAAAATCCCAACGTCTAATATCCTGGCGCCGAAAAATTTTATTTTATATGGGAAATTCGAAAAATCTTTGCGCGGCCAAATCTTCAAATTGGCTTTAATTTTGCACATTATTATCCTTTTTTGATTGTAAGTAGATACCCAAAAGTTTATTGTCAACAAAATGTTAATTTTAAAAATATCTGCTGTTTTTTGATTTTTCGATTTTAACTGTTTTTGAGAACTGCGTTGAAAAACGTGTATAATTTTGGATCCATTCGTCAAAAAAAATTTATTGTAGATCATTTTAAAGGTCTTGAAGTAAGAAATCAGGCAATATAATTATACTTAATAGTTAATTATACAAAATGGTTAATCAAACTTTCCGGGAATGGGGTATTCTAACCTAGAAATTTTGATTTTTGTCAATATTTTTTAATTTTTTGTGCTTAATTACAGTTTTTACAAGTTAAAAAAAAATAATAAGTTTTTTTAGTGGAAAATAAAGTTATCAATAAAATTGTTAATGAATAAAGCATCTTAACCTAGAAATTTTTGTTTTTATTACTTTTTGTACAATTTTTCAAACAGATTTCAAGTTACTTTGCGTTATTCAATTTATAAATAGAAAATTGCTAATGTTTTTGTTAATTATATAATAACATAATAATTTTGTAACGTAATTTCAAATAGAAAAAGGCATATTTTAAATGTTTACGGAAATAACTTGAAATCTATGTGAAAAAATGTAAAAAATAATAAAAACAAAAATTTCTAGGTTAGAATACTTTATTCATTAAGAATTTGATTGATCATTTAATTTTTCACTAAAAATGATTATTTTTCTTTTTTTTCTATTCTTCAAGACGTTATATGATGTCAAAAAACTGTAATTTAGCGCAAAAATATATTCAAAAAATGACAAAAATCGAAATTTCAAGGTTAGAATAACCCATTTCCGGAAAATTTGATTAATCACTTTGTTCTCTATGTAATAGATTAATTATCTCTTAATTATAAAAAAATTTGAAGATACTGAATTTTGGCAATTAAACGAAACGTATTTTTTATATTTTAGCCAATCAGAGGCCAGGAAATTCAAGTCGGTTAGGTGCAATAATATCGACCGATTCCTTACTTCAAGATCTTTAAAATGACCTGCAATAAATTTTTGTTTGACAAATGTTATACACGTTTTTCAACGCAGTTCTCAAAAATCAGTTAAAATCGAAAAATCAAAAAACGACAGATATTCTTAAAAGTAACAGTTTATTGATAAAATCTTTTTGGGTATCCATTTACAATCAAAAAAGGAAGCTTTATGCAAAATTAAAGCCATTTGGAGATTTGACCGCGCAAAGATTTTTGGAATTTCGCATGGAAATGAATAATTTTAATGAACTACTTACAGATTGCGCCCGTGATAAGATGATATTCAAATCTGAAGGAATACCTTTTACTTTAATATATGAAAGTAATGGAAACTACCAACCTTTACAACATAGCAGTGGATATCCATATTGCATTGATGAAGACGGATTTCCTACTATCGAATTTGGAAGTTTCGGAGAAACTTTAAATTGCTCATGAGTTTGAAATATTGTTTTTCACAACACTTGCACGGAAAGCAAGTATTTTCATATTTAACGGACATGAAAATAAGTACTTTAAATACATTTTTTGTGAAAAATATCGTGTTGAACACATAAAGAAAAAAAAATTATCAACTCGTGTGAAGACATGAATTTGCCTTCGGCTCGTGCTGTCAACTACACACTCGTTAATATTCGTTTTTCGTACATTTTCAACAATATATTATAGTAACATAGAAATATGTAGCTAAATATTTATATAAAAATAAATATTTATACCAAATTTAATTGTTTTATTGTAAACTCTTAAAAATATTAACTACGACTCAAGAAACTAACTTCCTTAACATTTGTTCTCTTGAATGAAAACAAATTTTTTTGAGTCGAAACAATCCTCAATTTGATGTAAGAAAGTGATTTTTTAAATTAAGAAAAAAAAATTTCTTACATCAAGAAAGAAGAGTTTTGAGCGTCATCAGTTGTTTAGGTACTAACGTTGTTCAAAAGTGCAGAAGACACTTGTTATTGTTTCGCGCGCCGCAGTGAATGTGAATCGCCACAATTTTTGATGATCAGTTAAACGTATTGTGGATATTTAATGTAGAAAATGTAACGAAAATAAAATATATGTCATTAAATGACAGTCTCAGGTTAGGTCGGCAAATGAATCATTCTAATACACTATACTATCTCAACACAAAAACTTTCTTGACACAAGAAAAAATCACGGAAGAACTTTTTTCTCTTGTGTGAAGAAACTGTTTTCTTGACGAAATATCAAGATATATTTTCACTTGAGGCAAGAAATAATTTCTTCTCTTAAAGTAGTCTTTTTAAGAGTGTGTTCAGTCAGAAGCTTTATTTAAAAACAGAGGAATCCTGCTTTTCCTTTTTTAAGTTTAAAAATAAAGTTGTCCTTTTGATGAATCATGATAGTATACCCTAAACATGTAATATACAATTCCATTATATGTTGTGTTATCCAGTTGCCACAAAATATACTGGAATGATAAGAACAAAATATAACGTACACAACGAATGTCATGAAATTTCTAATCAAGCGATCTTAAAGATGCTTAAAATTCATTAGGATGTTTTCTTAAAATTCAAAGATGCTTAAAATTCATAAAAGAAAAGAAATGTAAGAAGCTAGAGACATTGATTCAACTTAATTGACTTTTTTAAAAACTTTTTTTTGTACCTTTTCAAATATTTTTCGGTTATAGTCCATTACACATAGTTTGGAACAGGGATGTGGGAAATCGAAAAATTCGGTACTTCGATAACGGTATTAAAAAATCGATATAACGAAACAATTTTTCGATATTCGGTATTTTATCGAGATACCGAAAAAAATTACGGTATTCCGGTACTGAGTACCGAAATACTGATATATTTCGATAATTCGTTACTCGTTAACGAAATACCGACAATTTTCGGTACTCGTTACCGAAATACCGAAACCAATTTCGGTATTTCGGTACTGCATACCGTGATACCGAAACACATCGGTATTTCGGTATTCAATACCGAAATACTGATAACGAATACCGTATATTTCGGTATTAGTAATTACTTTGATAAAATTATTTCATGTTAATGTATCTATTATATATACGAAAATACTCGAAGTGAAAACGAACATTTCCGAACATATCCAAAGACAAATAAAAGGTAACCGAACATGACCGAAGTAAAACCGAATGTTTCCGAACATACCCGA
>JABFPP010000123.1:0-13135 GCA_022817365.1 Mallateleia sp. ZL-2020
CTATTGGATTGATCTATTGGTCAGAGTTCTTCATTAAGGACAAATGGTATTTTATCAAACTTGCAGATGGTTTCTTTTAAAATAAAAGTATCTAATTATATTTTCAATTTGTTGGAGACATTATATATAACTTTAATATTATTTTGGAAAGATTATGCTTTAATTTATTAGTCAGTTGGTTAGCAATGCCTAATCCATAGTACTCTTGAGTTTATCGACATTTTCATTATTTTCATTAACAAACATGGTGGACTGATTAATATCATCTGTATTTTCATTGTTCATAATGCACGTTATTATTTAAATGTTTGTTAATGTTTTTTTAGATAACAGTTGTTAGTTAAAATATCATGAATGAAATTCGAGTTATCTTTATGGAGTTTGTTCTTTGAAAGTAATATAGCTTGGTCAACCGAACTATTAATATCTCTAATCTTATCTTATATCCATTATCTATATAATGGATAAAATGTTTGAAATACAAAGTAAGATATCTTCTTATACGAGTTCTTCATATAGCAGTCAGATATTAATGCGTCCTCACATATAAAATAATTTCTGAAAAATCAGAAACAACATAAATGTCTTGATAGAAAATCATCTACTAATTACCAATACCCATGGCCACGCCTATATCAGCCTTCCTCAAAGCTGGCGAGTCATTCACTCCATCTCCCGTAACTGCTACTATCTCGCCCAACCTTTGACAACTTTCCACAATGAGGAGCTTCTGCTGCGGCGACGTTCTAGCGAAAACGATTTCTTCGTAACTTTTGATTATATCGTCCAACTGCAAGGAATTCATGTTCCTGAGTTCTGTTCCAGTCACCACTGTTGCTTCGTCTTCGGGTTCAATTCTGAGTGTTGATTGTCTTTCGTACTTCGTTTCGTGACCTGCACTGATAATGCCGACCTTCTTAGCAATTGCCGTTGCAGTCACTGGATGATCCCCTGTGACCATGATGACCTTAATTCCAGCTGTACGACATTTGTAGACTGCTTCAGCGACGGATGGTCTTGGCGGGTCTATTAAACTAACCAGACCTACGAACCTAATTATTAATAGAATATTTTACAAGGTGGGGAAAAAGTTCTGGGATGGTAAAATATCTCGACAAATACACTTCGGATTAGAAAACAAAAAATACGTGTTTAAAGTTTTTAAAAAGTTATCCAATGATATCAAAATTGACCCCCCCAACCTCACCCGTGGGGGTGGGACGGGGGCAACATTGAAATCTTAAATGGAAACCCCTAGTTTTTTGAAGATTCGGATAGTACATAAAAAAATACATGTCTTTTATTTGAATAGTTTTTACAATTGTTTAATTGTTCAATCCGTAAACTAATTTCCATATACATTTCCTTTGGAGTACCAAAGAAATTATTTCATGAATTGTGGAGTACTACAATTCATTTTCATTTATTCAATTTTGTTCTATTTCATTTATTCAACTTTTCATTTATTAATTTGTGTTCAAATGAACACAAGTAATTTATTTGGTGTACCAAATTAAAACACTTACACGGACAAAAACAATTAAAAGAAGGTTGAAACGAGAACTTGAGATAATTTTGAAAAAACACTATATCAATTAAAAAAAGAAGCTACCAATATTTATTAACAGAATCAAATTATTGTTAATTAAAATCAAAATTGTTAACTATTTTAAGAGTTTATTTGAGTATTAAAATTAATTCAGAATAATTCAGAAGATTTGAACAGGTGAACCTATTCCAACCTTTCTGTATCTATTCTTTCCAATTTTAATCTCAAAATTTATCATCAATAAAATGACACAAATTTTGATTAGAACTATTTTGCTTACAAATGTAGTTTCCTATATCTCCGCTAAGTGGACATCCACTGTCTCACACCACTCACTCAAGTAGATGTGCTGGGATGTTTCTAGACCAAAATTCCTAACCTCAAAATTTTCGGCGATTTCGATATTGTGCGTCATGAGCATATGTCTGACTTTCGAATTTATAATTAATCAAATCAATAAAAAATATCATGCGTACAATTGCGCAATTGTGATTTCTAATGTAATATAATTAATTAACATAATGTGTCATTATGTAACAAAAATAAATAATAAGCCAATGTCAAATATACGTTTTCACAATTGGTGACGTCATGATGTAACATTACGCATGGTAAAGTTAATCGTCAATTCATAAAAAATGTATTTGATATTAACATTTTATAATTAAAATCATACAAATTTTTAAATCGACTCCAGTATTACGTGTGTCATAATCGAGGTCAATGAAATTTATTCGAAAATTGATTACCATGGTTTCTAATTCATCCAAAACATCTATCATTAAGTAATATGACGCCACACGTATGAATAGCAGATTTTAAGCCATTCTAATGTATATATTTTAAACTGAAAATATTGAGATTGTTAACCTTTGAATTTATAATTAATTAATTTAATATAAAGACACCATGTGCGTGGGATATTATAAAACATGCAAACTTTTCAAATCGATTTCGATTTCCAGTATCAATAAAATACATGATATCATACTACTGTATTAAGTTAACACTTTTTAGCAGTGCAGTATAGTATCAGGAACAGTCATTGGTTAATTCTAACGATATATGTACATATAACGATGATAGTGTTGTAGCTTGAACCGATATATGTCATAACATTTCCCCGTGCGTGAATGACAATCTAGAAAATTATAAAGTATAATTTTAGAAATCTTTTATTTCTAAGTTCAAAGACATTACAAATTCTAACACTCGCTGTCTTTAATTTTTCCATTTCAATCATATTTTAAAAGATGTATAACCATTTTTATATGCATTAATGTAATTATATATTACATATAAATTTATTGTATTTCATTTAATACTTTTATTTCATACTTTAAAATTTTGCTCGCTTCCGATGAGCGACGAAAATGAGCACTAGAAATTCTATTAAAATAATTTGCTTCCTAATTTAAAATTTTAGAAACAGATTAAATCGTAAAGTTTTCATCGCATAATAATAACCTTGATGTTTTATAAAAAAAATATGTACAGAAGAAATAATTAGCTACAAATAACATGCTAGTGTATTAAATTAACACTTTTAGCAGTGCTGGATAGTATCAGAAACAGTCATTGGTTAATTCTAACGATAAATGTGCATATATCAATGCACAGTAGCTTGTATTGATATGTGTTACAACATTTTCTGTGTGTAAAAGAAATTGAAAATATAATTTTAAAAATCCGAGTTCAAAAACATCAATTCTAACGGTCATTATCTTCAATTTTTCCATTTTGACGATATTTTAAGAGCTGTATGAGCATTTTTTTTATATGCATTAATGTATATAATATCATGTATATAATATTATATAATATTATGTACAAAACAATTGTATTACATTAGTACCTTCTAATTCATCACAAGTTTTAACACTTTAAAACGTTGTATAATATAAAAGATTATTCAAAGCGTTATTGAAGTAATTATGATTTTTAATACAATTACTTAAATAAGTCTAACTGATGAAGAGATAGGAAATATAAAGATGTACAAAGAAGACAAAGCATTTAAAATACAACTTTAAAAAATCAGCTTGAATATTGAAATGTACAACATTAAGAAGGTTTGAGAAGAAAGGGACTCAGTGGGAAAACTTAGCTGTTGCATATATTTTATTATTATCTCAGTTATAAAAATATAATGTTAAAAATCCTTATACTTTATTTTAAAAGTTAAAATAACGACAATCTAATTTTACGGGTATAGAATAAATTGGAAGATATTCATAACATGTGAGATTTGTGCGAGTACAAAAAATCTTCGTAAGTGTTATTTTAATGGTTAAAACATTGAAAATAAATACTCTTACTGAATTTTACTAAAGTTTTAATTAATTAACTAGAAATTAACCAACATATAGAATTAAAGATTTTTTCATATATTTATAATGCTTTTTACTGTAAAGAGAAATACACCAAGTATTTCTATAGAAGATGCACTCTTATAACTTTTAAGATGAAACCTTCATCAGTATGTCAACAATAAGTCAAATTTTATGACTTTCTAATTTGACATGTTTGAACCTGCCATAGCCTTAGTTTACCGATACATACTCCAAATTCGGTGAAAGAGTAATCTGTTACATTCCAAAACCTAGATGAATAAAACTGCTTATATACATAAATTGACTGAATCATTTCTAACAACCTAGCAAATCACATTTAAATGTATTTAAACAAGTAAAATAGTTAATAAAAAGTATTGGTTCTAATACGTAATAGGCCTGGCGCATGTACGAGTAAGAAAAAGTGCGATGTATACAAATCATGAATGTGTTAACAAAGGTAACAATAGAAGTACGCACCAGGCCTATATGTGAAGTGCGCATTTCCAAATTCATATTAAGTGAAACAGGTTTTTTCATGTTCAGTGCTTGCCTACGGCTATTTCCGAACCATCAGAGTCAATGTTTTTTCCTAATATTTATTAACATATATTAATAGGTTATTCACATATCTTGAAGTATACAAGTGAAAGAGTGACAAATGTAGTGGATACTATGTAATGTAAACAAAGATGTACTACCATGTCTTTCTGATCTATACAAACGAATCAAATTGTTGGTGACAGGAAAACAAATATTTAATTTTAGAAACATTGAATACAAAAAAACACTTAATAATTAATCAGTCACGCGGAATTATATTACTTAATTCAAAAGCAGGTTAAATTTCATTTACGTATGTTATTATTAAATATTAACAAATTAAGAAACATTATCAAATG
The DNA here is from genome assembly GCA_022817365.1 of Mallateleia sp. ZL-2020. Taxonomy (NCBI): domain Eukaryota; kingdom Metazoa; phylum Arthropoda; class Insecta; order Hymenoptera; family Scelionidae; genus Mallateleia; species Mallateleia sp. ZL-2020. The sequence goes on from JABFPP010000123.1 coordinate 4,785, forward strand.
AGGGAAAATTTCAAGTGATTATATAATATTATGTATAAAACAAATGTATTACATTTAGTGCATTCTAATTTGTCACAATTTTAACATTTTAAAACGATGTTTGCTTTTATTGGGTGGAGAAAATGACTATTTTTCTTAAACGTCTGATATTTTGTTCAAATACCGTCCAATACATCGTTAAACGTTTATATTTAATGCAAAAAGTTATGATTATATGTTGAATTATCTCATAGTAAAATGTTATGAAAACATGAAGCGTTTACGTCACAGACAATAATTCACATTCTTATCTCCGAATTTTCATGCCATAGAAAGTTAAGGATTAAAAATAAAAATATTTAATTAAAGATGAAAGGAGTTGTAAAGGATTCAATTCTTTGATTATTGTAGATCACACTACATTTTCTAACAAATTTAGTTTGCACGATATAAAAGATTATTGAAAAAGTTATAGAAGTAATCATGCTTTTCAATACAATTATTTAAATAAGTCTAATTGGTAAAGATATAGAATATATTAAGATGTACAAAGAAAAGCATTTAAAATACAACTTCAGACAATTAATATGAATATTGAAATATACAACATTAAAAAGGTTCGTGAAAAGAGGATTCAATGGGAAACTTACCAATGCGTATATTTTATTATTATCTCAGTTATAAAAATGTAATATTTAAGGTACTTATACTTTATTTTAAAAGCTAACGACAGTCTAGTTTTTAAGGTATAGTATAAATTGATAGATATTAGTCACGTGATTTGCGATTTTTTGCGGGTACAAAAACTTCATAAGTGTTTTTTAATGGTTATAACATTGAAAATAAATAGTCTTACTGAATTTACTTAAATATTAATTAATTAACAAGAAATTATCAGATAAATAGAATTAAAGATTCCTTCATACATTGATAATGCTTTTAATTATAAACAGAAATCCATCATTTATTTCTATACACGATGCAATCTTATGTCTGTTATGATGAGTTTTTTTATCATTATATAAAACAGAGTATGTCAACAGTAGATCAAAATTTCTAATTTGATATGTTTTGACCATGTCATAGCATTAGTCTTCAAGTTCGATGAAAGAGTAATTTGTGACTTTCCAAAAGCCTAGATGAATGAAATTGCTTACCTCCACTATTATATTTTTGTTTCAGTATTTGTAACGTGAGTTTAGGAATATGGTAATATTGTATTTGTTCTTTTATGACGTTATATTTACGCTTACAACTGTTTGGTTTTTCAACCGAATAAATAGTTTTTTAATTTACATTTTATTTATAAATTAAAATATTTATACATTTTTTACATTTATTAGAAAATACAGAGACGATTTAATAAATTATCGAGTGAAAGTAAAACAGATTGAATACCCCTCCTACATGTTCCGCTTATACATATCTTCTAAAAGATACAAATATATTGATGTAATGTTAGGTTACGTTAATTTTGAAAATAGATAGTCATCACTTAAGTCAGAGTTCTGTGATCATTTATATCATTCACGTTGTAGCATTCAATTGTAGAACGTTTGTTCATTGACGCAGATAACATCATTTTTACCGTGGTGTTTTCACTGTTTAATATATACAAAATATATATTTGTATATATATATTTAACACTAAAAATAGTCTATAAGTAGTGTATTGGAAAGAAAAATGTAAGTAATTAATGTAATATTTTAATATTTTATTTATTCAATTGATGATTTTAATATTTATTACATATAATTATTTTCATCAACTGTTATAGATCTTCAAAATGGATTCACATAAGTGCAAAAAATTAATTAAAATTATGGAAGATGCATACAAACATTTGAAAGTTAAAAAATGCAAATCAGAAGAAATTCAACAATGGGTTAACTATGGCGTACAAAACATAAGATTGTTGAACAAAGTATTGAGGACAAAAATAAATTTACAAAATGGTGGAAAGGCTAGGATCGTTGCAACATTAGGAATTCTGAAAGCGCTGAACAGAAAATTCAAGGATCTAGAGAAACGTGGTGATGGAGTTCGGAGGCCTAAACGTAGTGATCGAGTACGTTGGGAAGATATGCAGAATGTCTTCTCAGGTAGAATTAGAACAGGATCGGTAATTAATTTAAGTCATAAAGATTTAGGTACTTTTTTAGAAGATGTGCAAAAGGCTTTTATTATAAGAATAAATAATATGTTAAAGATACATCCAAGCCTTAAAGTGATTGGTACTTTATACTGTAAATTTGAAATATATAAAGATAGCATATCAATTGAAGATATAAAACATTTTAATACGAAAAATGAAGCTATTTTACAATCTACAAATCTTAATATGTGGTTTAATGATAATATAAAGGGTAAATTATTAACAAAAATAGAAGATTTTCAAGAAAAGGAATCTGGATGGAGTTTAGTAGAAATTATAAACTTAACTTTTAACATAAACAAATATTCTCCACTGACTGGTGGTTTTTCTACGTTTGCAGAATTAACAACATTTATAAAAAATAAAAAAGCTGTTATAAATATTCAAAATAATGATGAATATTGCTTTTTATGGTGAGTAGTGGCAGCTCTGTACCCTGCTAAAGATCATGTTGATAGAATAAAATCCTATCCACATTTTACTTCAGTATTAAAGTATGATAGCATCGAGTTTCCTATAAGTTTGAAATTTATTTCGAAATTTCAAAAAATGAATAATCTGTCAATAAATGTTTACGGATTAGACCAGCATGATATTGTACCATTATATTTAAGTAATTATGATTTTAATAAGGAAAAAATACATCTTCTTATGATAAAAGCTGGGAATTATCTTGATCTTGTGATAATGAAAATGTTTCACCTATTTATCACTTTTGTTTGATTAAAAATTTATCAAGATTGGTTAAATCAAATATTACAAAATGCACAAATCGTTTATGGTTTTGTGATAGATGTTTGTCGCATTTTAGACATGAAAATTCATTTTTAAATCATAAAGAAGATTGTTATCAAATTACCAATCAATGTAAAATGATTTTCCCTCGAGAAGAAGAAAATATTTTATTGTTTAAAAATTTTAAAAATATAGAAACAGTCCCATTTGTAGTTTATGCCGACATCGAATGCTTACTAGAAAACACAAGTGATAATCAAGCTTTTCAGAAACATGTACCGCATAGCATTGCGTATTATATTAAATGTAGTTATGATGATTCGTAATCGAAATTTGAGTTGTATAGAGGTCAAGATTGTGTAAAGTGGTTTATTGAAAAATTATATAATTTGGCAAAATATTACGAATATAAGCTTAAAAATCCAGAAGTGATTAATCTAACGCCTGAAGAAGAAATTGCATTTCAAAACGCAACATATTGTCATATTTGCGAAAAACCATTTTTAAAAGGAGAAAATAAACATCGCGATCATTCACACTTGAACAAACATAATAATTATAGGGGAGATAGTCACGCTCGATGTAATTTAAATTATCAAAATGCATATTATATTCCTGTAGTATTTCATAACTTATCAGGATATGATTCACATTTTATAATCAGAGATCTTGCAAAAAGATTTCCTAACTCAGTTAATCTATTACCAATAAATAAGGAAAAATATCTCTCTTTTACTGTAACAGTTGAAAATACAAAAATTTATCTAAGATTTATTGATTCATTTCGATTTATGGCAAGTTGTGTAGAAAAATTAGCCAGTTATCTTGATGATAGTTCTAAAATAACACGTAAACATTGTGCAACTGAAGATGAATTCAAATTAGTAATAAAAAAAGGTATTTTTCCTTATGAATATGTTGATAGTTGGGATAAATTTAACGAAACGCAACTTCCATCGAAAGAATCATTTTATTCGAATCTTACTAAAGAGCATATTACTGATAATGATTATAATCATGCATTGAATGTTTGGAAAACGTTTAATACTCAGACAATCGGAGATTATTCAGATATGTATTTAAAAACAGATGTATTGTTATTAGCGGATATCTTTGAAAATTTCAGAAATAATTGTTTAAAATCTTACGGATTAGATGCATTGCATTACGTTACAGCGCCGTCATTATCATTTGATGCAATGTTAAAAATGACAAAAATTAATCTCGAACTACTCACAGACCCTGAAAAAATGTTATTTTTTGAAAAATCTATGCGCGGTGGAGTTGCAGTTTGTACTAATAGATATGCCGAAGCGAACAATAAATACATGGGATCAAAATATGACTTTAATAAGCCAGACACTTATTTCATGTATTATGATATAAACAATTTATACGGCGCAGCTATGAGTGAATATTTACCACATGGAAGTTTCTTTTGGCTCGAAAATTTAAATGAATTTGATTTAAATACACCTGACGATGCACCTGAAGGATACATTCCTGAGGTTGATCTTGAGTATCCTAACGAATTACATGATAATCATAAAGATTTTCCACTTGCTCCCGAACATCGTATACCTCCAGGAAGTAAATTCTCCAAATTGTTAACCACAGTTTTACCACAGACAAATTATGTTTTGCATTACAGAAATTTAAAACTATACTTAAGTTTAGGATTAAAATTGACCAAAATTCATAGAATCCTGAATTTTAAACAGTCGCCTTAGCTTAAACCGTATATTGACATGAATACTCGTTTACGTAAGCAATCGAAAAATGAATTTGAAAAAAATTTTTATAAATTAATGAATAATTCTGTTTTTGGTAAAACTATGGAGAATGTTAGAAAATATAAAGATGTTAGACTTGTAACTCAATGGGAAGGACGATATGGTGCGAATGCATTAATATCAAAACCAAATTTCCATAGCAGCACTATAATGGACGATATTGTAATAATTGAAATGAATAAAACAAAGGTGACTTTTAATAAACCGGTATATGTAGGATTTTCGATTTTAGATTTATCAAAAATTCTGTAGTCATTTTGAAGACACTTTGGCGTCTTTCTTGAGACATTAAATACGTCTTTGTGAGAGACACTTTTGCGTCTTCGCAGAATCAGTCATATTTGATCATGTAAGCATATTTAAAATAATTGGTTGTAATCGTAATCGGAGATGAATAATCAACACGTATCCCAGTTGTAAAATACTATTAGAAACACATAGAGATAGTCCAATGTGTCTCTATATGGTTTCTACGCGGTTTTTGTCAGTAAAATGTCCACTTTAAAAAATTAAAATTACTATAATTGTATTAATGAAATCAATTATTTATACTTAACATAATTGAAATTAACTTGAAATAAAAAAATAACACTCATGTTCCCAGAAAGATCGTTATAAAATGTGAAATTAATTATTTTTCAATTATTAAAATAAATCTTTCCTATGTGGTTCTAAATGGATTTCCATATTAAAAGTTCCTTTTCATAAGTCTACAAGTTTTCCAATTTGATGTATTAGTAAATCTATTTGAATATGGATATCCATTTAGAACCATAAAAGAATGATTTATTTGGATTTGTGAAAAATAGTTAAATTCACATTTCATTATGAAATTTTTGTAAAGTCGTATGTAATTTTTATTTCATTATAATTTGTATTATTTTAAACAACAATTATTAACTATATTAATACAATTATACTATCGCTAATTTTTGAAAGTGGACATTTTACTGACAAAAACCGCATAGAAACCATATAGAGACACATTGAACTATCTGTATGTGTTTCCAATAGTATTTTTTAACTGGGATGCACAATATGCTAATTTTCAACGGTAACGAGGAAATTATTAATGAAACATAACACAGAAATGAAGCAAAATTTAAAGTCAGATATGAATTGGATTTCGAGGTTTCGATATTACATTTTCAAAATGGCATACACATAAACACCATATTTCAAAATTTCACCCTACATTGTCACAATAAATTTTATGAAACATGAAGATGACAACAATGCAGAAGTAAATATTAACGGAGGTAATTATACATTAGGTTACCTTCATATTAATGAAGTTAATTATGAATTCGGTTATAAAATGTTTGTATTTTTCATTAAAAATAAAGGAAGTTTTGCCTTCTGCCATATCCATCTAAAAACTTCTTTTGAAGATTCAGGTATCCTTTTCACATGACTGATGTAAAGCAATTCTAAAACAAATTATATCCGGTAAATCATTTTAGTTCTTTTAAGGATTTTATGTTTTTGAATCTTTGTTTGTTTTAAGTATACTGTCTCTTTTCATACCGATAAAACGTACAGCCACTCACATGAACCGCTTCTTTTGAACGCACTGGTATTGCGTTAGGTAATTGTTTACATCTTTCCACTTTCATTTACAACATTACTGATTTAATATTTATTAATTAGGTTAGGTTAATTTCCAACACCTGAATTAGATGATGTACAAGCTATCTATATTTATTTATATAATAATAATTAAATAAATATTTAATTACTAAATTTTAATTATTAAAAGAGTTGCCAATGAAATTAACATTACACAATAAATTATACAAAATAAAAAGGTTTTAATAATAAAATTAATTATATATTTTTAGTACAATTCCAAAACAATATATATTGTAATATAGTAAAACATTTATTTTTTAAATTAGACTTTAGGTTATGTTATCGTTTCCTCAATGGATTATATACAAAAAACACCACAAATACTGAAAAGTATCTCAAATGCAAAAATAACTTATCTATTTACAGTGTCTCACAATAAAAAACATCTTGTACCGTATAAAGTGTCTTCCTACGAGACATAATTACCATCTTCAAATTTGTGTCTTCGAATGTGAGACATTTCATACATATCTTTTCTTCAATAAGATACAAATAGTATCTAACATGGAGACACTTTCTTAAACTGATTTATATGAGATACTTTGAATAACGTCTTAGCGTCTTACTTGAAGACACTTGTTTTTGCAGTGATTATAATCATTTCACTGTTAATATAGTTATTCCCGGATTTAACAACACATCTCTTTAATTAATTAAAATGATTAACAATATTTATGCTATTTTATATAAAATTTATTCAATAATTTCATATGATTTATGTGCAATTTGCAGGCTGTCAGAATGTCATGTCAAAGTTAATAATTTCAAATTATTTAAACAAAACGCGGTAAAATTTTTTATAAAAGACTAGCACTACACTTTCAAAATATATATCTAAAACTGATCAATTATCTTGAAGGAATTATGAACTATTTATAACTTATCGTAATATCATGTTAAAATTAATAATTTTCTATTATTTAAACAAATTGAGTGAATAATTTCTGACATATTCATAAAGTCACGTTACAAATACGTAGAAACAAAAATATAATAGTGAAGATAAGCAATTTCATTCATCTACGCTTTGGAATTTCACAAATTACTCTTTCACTGAACTTGAAGACTAATGCTTGACACAGTCAAAACATGTTAAATTACAAATTTTGATCTACTATGTACATACTCTGTTTTAAGTAATTATAAAAAACTCATCTCAACAGCCGTAAGATTGCATGTTGTGTAGAAATAATTGATGGGTTTCTGTTTACAATTGAAAGTATTATCTATGTATAAAGGAATCTTTAATTCTATTTATGTGATAATTTCTTGTTAATTAATTAATATGTAAGTAAATTCAGTACGAGTATTTATTTTCAATGTTAGAATCATTAAAAAACACTTATGAAGTTTTTGTACCCGCACAAAGTCTCAAATCATGTGACTAACATCTATCAATTTATATTATACCTGAAAAATTAGACTGTCATTAGCTTTTCAAAATAAAGTATAAGTACTTTTAGTAGGTATTAGAAAATATACAATTTATTTCTTTTATAACTGAGATAATAATAAAATATATGCAAGCTAAGTTTCCCACTGAATCCCCCTTTTCACGAAACTTTTTAATGTTGTACATTTCAATATTCATACTGATTGTCTGAAGTTGTATTTTAAATGCTTTATCTTCTTTGTTCCATCTTAATATATTCTATCAATTAGGCTTATTTAAGTAATTGTATTCAAAATCATGATTACTTCTATAACTTTGTCAATAATCTTTTATATCGTGCAAACTAAATTTGTTAGGAAATGTAGTGTGATCTACAACAATCAAAGAATTAAATCCTTTACAACTCCTTCCATCTTTAATTAATTAATATTTATATTAATTAATTAAATATTTCTATTTTTAATCCTTAAATCTCTATAGCGTGAAAATTTGGAGATAAGAATGTAAATTATTATCTTTGACGTAAACACTTCATGTTTTGGTTATATCTTCCAATGAGATATTTCAACATATAATCATAACTTTTTGGCATTTAATATAAACATTAACGATGTATTGGACTGTATTTTAGCAAAATATCAAACGTTTAAGAAAAATAGTCAT
>JABFPP010000124.1:0-13116 GCA_022817365.1 Mallateleia sp. ZL-2020
CAGTGGACATAGGTTCTTGTCACATTTGAGTATTTTATCATGTGTTATTATACGTCTAAATGCTAGATTGAAATTAGGTTTGAAAAGGGATTTTCGTAACCCTTGGGACTCATGGAATTAATATTCACGAACTTAATTAAGAGTTATACAAATCAGATTATTAAGGAGTAAGATATTTTCTCAAGACGTTATTATATATAATTAATTGTCATATATGTTGCTAATAGTTATTGATAAAATGTGTCGTGATTAGATTGCTTTTTTACAAAATTTCGCTGTTTATTTGATTCGATTTATCATAATTATCCATTATTTCATAATACGATTGATTTAAACTATTATTTAAATTTGAAACTTTTTATTATATATAATTAATTGTTATATTTGTATCGCTAATGACTGCAGATAAGAGCGTTTCAATATCACTAATGACTACAGATAAGAGCGTCTCAATTGAAATTGATAACTTGTTCTAGCGACGTTATTTTCTAAGTTTCTATTCATGAAGTAGAAAGGTGATTAGGTATTTTGATTGTGAATATTTATTAATTCTAGAGTTTTTATTAATTTCTAGAGTGACACGCTCTTTTACATATCATAATTACTCGTACTTAAACCTATCATCGATTGTATACTTCGTACTATCTTATACAATTATTTACTTATATTAATTATATCGTTATTAAACTCATTCATGTTATGTTATTATTTTAATTTAAATCGGTTATTTTATTCATAACAGAATTAAATTGTTTACTAATGAGCCTAGTGTTTTTAATGACGTTGTTATCTACTGTATCGTTTTCTCTTCACCGACATCAACTTAACAAATATTCTCAACGCACTAAATTTAATATATATGCATTTATGGTCATTATCACTGTTCAATTTCCAATCGATTTGTAGAAAACAATTCACGTACTCGTATAAATGCGCAGTTTTATTTGAAGGCAGTATCGAACATACCTTATTAATATTTCTATCGTTGAATGTGTCGAATGTTTTAATAAATGATTTTCTCATTATGATTTAGAAAAATTCATCGAACCTAAACTAAAGCATGGTTTTGGAGGTTCAGTTGGTCGTGGTGGCGCTTTCCTCTTCTTCGTTTTGTTGAAAGATGGAGTTTCCTTTTCTGCGATGACTGTTTCGTTTATCAGGGGCTCGTCAACCTTCGGTTCGGGGGTTTCTTCTTCTTCCTTCAGCTCGGGAAGCAGGATTTCTGGTTTCACGATGATTGGCTTTCTATCACTTGGTAAGGATTTACTAAGCTTTGATTCGGGGGTTTCTGTTTTTTCGGACTCGTTTTTTTTTGTTTCAAGAGGTAGAGTTCCCAGTTCTACATCAATAAATTGATTTGGTACACTTGGAGGGTTGCTGGGATCTGTTTTTCGGGCGTCTTTCTTCAGTTTTCCTTCCTTTTTCTTTTTTTTAGCTAGATTATCGTCTCTGGAGTGGGCCAGGGAAATTACCAGGTGAGTAAGAGAGTCCCAGAAGGCAGCTAATAAGTGTAAGCTCCATCCGTATATAGCATGGATAGCGAATCCGTGTACAAGAGTGTCCAGTATCAGTTTAATTACTCTAATGAGCATGTATAAACCGATTAATCCTGCGCTAGCTGTACCAAATCCAACGATGCTGTTCCAGAATTTGTTCCAGGCTTTGGATACTGCGTCTTCAAGTGCCTTGGGGTCCAACATATTGTTGATACTAATTCCTCTATGATCAACAGGGCTCATTCCGATTACTTCCCTTGCCATTTCGTTAATTATTGTAGGTTTTTCAATGGGAAACATGATATGTTCTCGTAAACGATTGAGGTCTTCTGTTGTATACAATCCGCCACTTGCCAAATTCCCTGGACTGTTGTAATGCCATGTTATCTTTGTCATTGGTTGAATTTTGGTTGGGTTAAAGGTTAGTTCTGGTTTTCGTCCATTTCCAGAAAACTTTACCCAGGTGTTATCTAATTTGAACATAACTGGAGTAAATCGGTCGCAAATGGTTTCTGTTCCTCTCTCAATCAAGACGCGTGTCTTAGCGGTGAGAAAGTACGGTTCTCCCTTCCAGGTCACGGGGAGTTCTTGATAACAACCATTAACGTCGCGGTGTTCCACACTCACTTTGGCACACTGAATTATGTGGGCAACTGCTCCTCCCATAATAGCTAGGTATCCTGGTCCTTTCATTACCGTATATGCGAATTGTTCCGGATCTTCTTTGATGGTTCCCAGAGCATTATGCAGGATTTGTCTCTCAAGTTCGCATTGGTGAATTAGAATGTCCATGTACATTCGTCGCAATTGGCTACGAACATGTTTTTCAACGTAAACGAATTTTGTGTTTACATAAGCAAACATATCTAGATCCTGGGTAAGTAGTACCTTTTTCCTTGCAATATGTTCTCCTGGATGTAATTCGATCAGTAGCAATTTAGGGTGTTCCGTTTGGGTCAAGGTATATCCGCACATTCGTTTCGTGCCAGTTTCCCTCAAGGCAAACATTATATTTTCCATGGCGACTGTATATATTGTTTCAGTGACTTTTAAGTTAACGTTTTCGACCTTAGTAGCCTTACCGTTGTATAGCTGTCCATATCTGCGTAAATCGCATTCCTCTTGTTTAAAATAATCCCAGAATGCACGACCTCCATTAGCTTCAATACAAGTTCCTTCCTGGAAGTTGCACCTAGTGCCTTCGGACAAGATGATTTCTTCCTTGGCTAAATTCAATGTAGCTCTGTATGCACGTAATGTGATTCGTATTGTAGCGGTTACTACTACGTTATTCCAAGTTAGAGTTCCGTCTGTATATGTGGCGCCGTCGCATACACCATCTTTTTCTACAGATCCGGTTAATGTAATTGCAAAAGTTAAAGATCTGTTCACCTTAATTTTGTCTATCAGAGTTTCTGCTGAATATTGCCAACGGCCAGTAGTGTGCATCTGTTGACATGTGTCTCGAGTTATTTCTTGATCATATTCTGCATCGCCATCCTTCACATTATAGTTTCGAGAGAAAGCTCCACAGTAATATATATGTCGTCTCACTTCTGCTCTGCATTGAATGATAGGAATTTCTTCGTATTCGGTGACTTGCATCAGCTCTACGTTCACAGTTTTTGTTTTTAGAATCGGTTCGGGTATATCGCAAGGTCCAACATCCAGAAGTGACATTGTAGTTATATTTATGTTTGCAGCCTTACAATTGTATCCCTCAAGGCCGTAAGAGGATGTGATAGCGATTAGGAGTTGAAATGCCATTATCATTGTTTTTTCAGCCATCTGCACAGAAATATAGATCGATCGAATGAACAATATGATTACTGCTTTCAGTCTGTGTTATGGTCTGAAAATTCAACATTCTCCGGAATTATATGAGAATGTTTTAATCGGTCAGCCGAGACTACTACTGATTTATTTCTAATATTAATGGTGACTCTTTTGGGATCCAAAACTTCAATTATTTTATGAGGACCAGTATAATTATCACCAAATTTACCAGATTTATAACCCTTTTTCAGGAACACGTAATCTCCGGGAAGAAATTCTTGTGGATTCATTCGTCGATCATAGTATTCCTTAGACTTTTCCTTTGCTTTAATCAAATTTTTCCTACTCAATTCTTGTAGGTCATGTAAACGAGCAATCAATTGGATTAAGTAGTCATCATATGTTTTCAGTCTCTCATATGTAGGTAGTGATTGACTAGATGGTAAAAGAGCTGTTTTACCGAATACCAATTCAAAAGGCGTTCTTTGAGTGGCTTCGTGAACGGATGTATTGTAACTAAACGTACTTAGTTCTAACCATCGGTCCCAATCAGAATCCTTATTAATAAATTGTTTCAGATATTCTATTAAGACGTGGTGAGACCTTTCTAACGAACCGTTAGTTTGAGGATGGAACGCGGTAGTTTTCAGTTGTTTAATGCGCAAGAGTTTTGCAAGCTGTTTCATAAGGTCACTGATAAAGTTTCGACCTTGATCTGTTAAAATGGCTTTAGGAGTACCGTAAGTACAGATTACTCTTTTTACAAGAGCTTCAGCAGTAGTTGCAGCAGTTGCATTTGGTATAGGTATTGCGATACAATATTTAGTTAATAAATCCTGTACTGTAAGGATGTATCGATTTCCTGAAGGTGTAATTGGTAATGGACCAACAAGATCTAGTGCACATTTCTCGAAAGCACTGCCAGGAGTATCAGTGATAGTCATTGGTTGCCTTGTTCTCACTCTAGTTAATTTTTTTAATTTACATTGCAGACAGTGTTGGATAAAGTTTTGGATTTCTTCGTGCATACCATCCCAATTATAATTTAATCTAATACGTTTATAAGTCTTCGTATTCCCTTTATGACCTCCGACTGCACTACAGTGAGCTTCTGTTATTATATCGTGTCTACTTGAAATTGGCGGACAAGTTACTATGCCATTACACACGGTAATTTTGCAGTCGATATCTTTAAATAGTCGTTCGACCTCTTGAAAAACTCTTTTCCAATTAACCCCGTTCAATTCTATGAATTTTGCTAGACTGAAAGATTTTATGTTGTTCTCCTCAATTAGATTTTTCAAGTTCTTCAGGGCTTTTTGAAATTTTTCCCATGTTGTCTCTGTAAATAATTTATCTGGATCTAGTATATATAGCCCGATGTGATATTTTGTTCCCTTTTTAAAATATTTCAATTTTCCAATTTCTGACTTACTAAAGTTTCCGATCTCTTTCCTTTTCCAACATTCCTTAGCTTGAAACTCAATTGGTTTACCATTTATGTCCAAGAAGTAGATCGTATTGTCCTTGCGCATGTATAAAGGATCCCTTGATTCTTGTATTTTAGTGTTTGGTATTATTTTTTCTAATTGGTCGTCACTTGTATCTCCTGAATTGGATTCGTCTGACGGAATATCTTCTTCATTAGATACATCTGAATGAAGGATTTCTTCAATACGGTTCTGTATTGCATTAGATTTCTTTTTATTCTTCTCAAAACTAGATACACGATCATTAACATTTAAAAATTCATCTTTTTCGGTTTGTCTCTGCTGTATATTTCCTTTTAGATTTAGATCATGATGATAATCAACATCTAGATTATCGAATGGTAAGTTTTGTTCTTCGTTTGAAGAAAAATTATCGGGATTTTCGAAATGTGTAGAAGTGTCGACAGTTTCCCTTGATTTTGATGTGCCTGGAGGTAATAACATATTTTCTGGTCGTAGTTCGATTTCTGGATCTCTTGGAATACACTGGTTTGTTTTTCTTCCTTCATTCAATATTTCTGCCAAATGTTGTGATCCTTTCTCTGTAGGTTTTATAGCTCGTCTAAGTTCCATCGGATAGACTTCTTTTTCTTCTATATTTTCAAGATTAAGCTCGTCTCTATTTACAGGATTCCTAGATAAGGCATCAGCATTAACATTTTTCTTTCCGGCTTTATATATCACATCAAAATCATATTCCTCAAGTTTCAGTCTCCAGCGTGTCAATCGAGAAGTGGGATCTTTGGCTGTTCGCATCCATACAAGAGGTTTGTGATCGCAAATAATGGTAAACTTCCGTCCATAAAGATATGGCCTGAATTGATGAACACAGTAGAGTATCGCTAAGGCTTCTTTTTCATACGTCGAATAATTTCTCTCGGGTTTATTTAACGATCTGGAAGCATATGCTATTGGTCTATCTTTGCCGATCTCACCTTGACTCAGAATACCGCCGATAGCATAGGCTGAGGCATCTGTAGTCAACAAAAAGGGTTTTTCGAAGTCTGGAAATTGTAGCACTGGAGCTTCGCATAATTTCTGCTTGAGCGTATTGAAGGCGTCTTCCTGTTTCTCGGTCCAGTTAAATTCAACATCCTTTTGGAGCAATTCTGTTAAAGGTTTAGTGATCTGCGAATATTTATGAATGAAGGATCTGTAGTATCCTGCCATTCCTAAGAATTGTTGTATATGCACAACCTTCCGGGGACGTGGAAATCTTTCAATTGATTCTATTTTCTTTGAGTCAGGTTTGATCCCGTTCTCTGTAATAATGTGTCCCAAATAGAGAACTTCGCGTCTCAGGAATTCGCATTTTTCAGGTTGCAATTTGAGGTTAGCTTCTCGTAGTCGAGAAATTAACTTAAAATATTTTTGTCGATGTTCTGAAAGAGATTTCGAATAAATTACCAAATCATCCATATAAACGAACATTTCTGTCCCTTGGAGTCCTGATAGAACAACGTCCATAAGTCTCTGGAAGGTGGCTGGAGCATTTTTTAGACCAAATGGCATTCTGGCGAACTCGTAATGTCCATGCGGGGTAGAGAAAGCTGTTTTATGACGATGTTTTTCACTCATCTCGATTTGATGGAAGCCTGAAGCTAAATCAAATATACTAAAATATTTTGCACCTCCTAGTTGATCGAAGATTTCCTTTATCAGTGGCAATGGATAAGAATCCCCTACAGTTTTTTCGTTAAGTTTTCGAAAATCTAATACCAAACGCCATTTCTTATTTCCCTGTGGATCAGGTTTCTTCGGTACGATCCAGATAGGCGTGTTGTAGGGAGACTTGGAAGGGACAACAATCCCATTATTTAGTAGTTCTCCAACCTGTTTATTTAATTCATCTTTCAAGGTAGGTGGGAACCGATATTGCCTCACGTGGATTGGAACATCATCTACTGTAGTAATCTCGTGTTTTACTTCTTTGGTTGAGGTTAATCGTTCTCCTGGTAGGTGAAAACAATCCGAGCTTTCCTTTATCAAATATTCAGCTTCTCTTCTTTCTGAATGGGACAAATGATCCAGTTTCATTAGTTCCATGACTTGTTGATATCTCGAATTATTTGAAATCACATAACAATGCTTATCAAGTGTTCGTTTACGACGGCCGGCTATTCTTTTTCCTTTCGGTTTAGTGTCTAATGGTTTGATTTCATTAATATCCTTTAAATCCAGGGATTCCTTTTGAGTCGAACTTCGTGCTGACTGATTCATCAGATTGGAGTTTTCTTGTTCTACTACTGACTCGATTTCCAACAGTTCTAGAGGAGGTATTTTCAAAGCTACTGGATTTTCAGTGGTATTGTATACAGGAACAATAGCTTTACCATTTTTGTATGTTACTATACTATTCCCCAAATATACACCCTTTTTTATTTCGTGTTTACGAATATATCCTTCTTCTAAGTTGGTTTTTTGTAACTGGATAGAAATAATTTTCTTTGAACGTGGATCTAAATTGATTTCATCACCTTTCCAAAACGGATATGATTTCCCATTTATTACAAAACACTGTTCTTCGTAAATCAGTGCAGCATTGCTTTTGAAGAAAAATTCTGATCCAAGTAATCCATCTTGCTCCAGTTTGAATTCATTTGGAACAATATGGAATTCAGTATTATGTCCCATAAAGGGTATTTCAATCTTTCCCAATGTATATATAACTTCTGGTGTGATTCCGCTCAGTCTCAATATTTCTTTCTTGTTAATAATCGTTCCTGGGTTTATATATTTTAACTTAATAAGGTTAGGGGCAGCACCTGTATCTAATAATAATATTAAATATTTGCCTTCATAATTGACTCGAATCAGAGGTGCAGTATTGAATTGGGTTAATTTAATATATTTATCAATGATTATGCAACGTTCATTTCTGATTGGGAATAAGTTGTCGTCTGTGACGCTGGTGAAGAAACGGTTGACTGGGTAGTAGTTGGATGTGCCATGGTTGGTTGCATCGGATTGTATTGAGGTATGTCGTACTGGGTCGGTGCAGGAAACATTGGAGTTTGAACCGCATTCGTTAGCTGAATATTTGCTGATTTGGCCCCCCCTGCAGGGAGGCTCTGCCCGTTTCCCGATCTTAATGCATTATTCCTTGCTCGAGTTCTGCATTCGGCGATGACATGTCCCTTGTTTTTACAATAGTTGCAGAATTTCTTTGGAGCATTGTTTCCTTTAGTGGTAGATTGTCCTTTAACTCGAATATTTGCACAATCATTTGCAAGATGGCCAGTCCCATTGCAAATATTACAATGGATAACTTGATTACCATTTCGCGGCTTGGGGAGTGGACAATTCCGGCTAAAATGTCCAACCGTATCGCAATTATAACACTTAAATTGAGAGTTATTTTGTTGCATGGTGCTCTGATTCTGTACGTAATGAATTTGGGTGTGTTCTCGAGTTTCTGCAGTCAATTCCTTGAGTTTAGCACAGTTTGCCGCTTCGTGACCTGATCTTCTACATAGTTGGCAAACCTGAGTGGACCTTGAGTCTGTCGTTTGACTGTTTTTCAACAAACTACAGTCTTTCGCCAAATGAGTATTGTCGTAACATAAAACACATGTAGTTGGGGTGCTATTTCGCAAGGAATCCTGGGTCCTAATTTGGTTTTCAATTTCTACTGCCCTCAAACAAGCATCAGTCAGATTATCAATTCGTCCGACTTGAAATGAGATTTCCCGTTTTAAACCCAGAATAAATGATCGTAGTACTTCTTGTTCAATTTCTTGTCTCTGCTCTGCGGTAATTTGATTATTATTTTCATTTTTCTTTGCGGCTATAATTGCATCACCTAGGGCTTCAATACGTACTAGATACATCGGAACACTTTCATTATTTCGTTGGTAAATTTGTCCTAATTTTCCTCTAAGTACCGTAGTAGATTCGTATGGAGCATAAACGGATCTCAGCTGTGTCAATAGGGCTGATACAGTATTATAAGTGTTTCCCCGAACTATATCCAATGCACCGCCTCTCAAACGAGTTCTCAAGAGCTGAGCCAGGCTAGCTTCAGCATTTGCAGGAAGCATCTGTCGAGCATCTTCGCATCTAAGTGCAAATTCATGAAAGGAAGGGTAACTACCTTCACCTGAAAAGGTTGGAACAAAGTCCACAACATCCCTGAGTCTTACGGCAAATTGATTTATATTATCGTTAGCCATTTCGAAAACCTGTGGATTATTATTATTCAACAGAGGATTACCAGTTATTATAGTGTCGTTTGGTGAACCTTCAGAACTTGTGGCAACAGTTTCCTCAGAAGAACTTTCAACCGAAATTAATAAATTACTTTCTCCAAGGGATAATCTACTAAGATCTGCGAAGCCTGAGTCGCGGGTATTTCCCGAGTTCGAGAGTTCTTGATTTGCAATGAGAGGGGGGGAGCGCGTAAGAGATCTACCAACACGAGGAGCCTGATCTTCCGGAGCAACGTTTTCTTCTAGCGGAATATTACTATATTGAGAATAGTGTCTCGTAAAGGGCCTATCATTCCCGGATATCTTCTTCGACATGCCAAAAAATTAGAAATTCATTTCTTTTTCCTTATCACAGAAACATCGTTAGAAGACTCATTCCTCATTATCTTTACCTTGTCCTACCGACTGCGCCAAATTTTAAGCCGTCTGTTACGTACTGAACGCAACAAACGAATTAAATATTAAGTTCTTTATAAGGTCTTTATCGATAATGAGGAAATGTTCTTTAAGGATTAGAAATGAAAAGCCTATCGAGTGTTCTCAAAAAGATTTTATTCGATTATCTCGCAGTCGGAATCTGAGGAGGCGGATTTCGCTTGGTCAAATGTAGTGTCCGACGTTTGGCGAGAAAAACTATGGCTCGTGGTTTTTCTCTCATGCACTACTATGGGGCAGTCGTCCTTGATTTGTAGATAGTGGTCGTAGATGCGGCGAAAATTAGCTGGATCAGAGAGAAAGATCTCAAATTCAGAGAGTGCGTCAGGCGGTAACCCGATGGGATTTAGTAAGGTCGTGTAATGGTTATGGTTAACAACATTATTTATTATGTTGCTAACCTCTAACTTTTTGTTTATTGTGACCTTTTTTATATGAATTTCCCGCTTATGGATTTTTCTACCTAATCCTTGAATCCGCTTTAGCTTTTCCTCCGGGGGAATAGCTGCGGAAACCAAGGAGCGCGCACTCTCCTGAAACCTTCCCGAGTCTACTCTCTCTGCCAACGCTAAGAGGCGAGAGGAAGCCTGTTCCACAAGCTCATTAGACACTAGTGGAATAGAAACTATGTTTAATGAAATAGGAAACAAAGAACAAAGTTAATTTTAGTATTTCGTTGTGAATTGCTTAGGTTCACTGGGTTAGGCCCTTCGCTTGATCACTCGAAGTGCCGTAAGCTCCGTGACCTCCAGTGTAACGTGCAATTTCACGAACCTCAACTCGCGATTGATTTCCTTTCACCCCTTTTTAGTTCATAAAGTGAGACCCGTCGTTTTGTATCACTCGAAGTGATTTTTAACTTGTGGTCGGTTTTATGTAACTAAGGTTAAGTAACCAACACGGATTGAGGTTTTCAACCAAAATTAATATTCTTAAAGAAGAAGACAATGCAAAGAAGAATAAAAGACTAGCTAAAATAAGGGTACTGTCGTACTCGAACAATATCTCAAAAGCGATAGAATTGGACTTACTCTTACTAAAACAACTAGAATAACGACAGCAGTACGACAGCAGCAGCGATAGCAGCGACAACAGCAGTATGACAGTAGCAGCGATAGCAGCAACAACAGCAGTATGACAGTAGCAGCGATAGCAGCAACAACAGCAGTACGGTGCACCACACAAGGCGTGAATATCAAGAGGTGTCGCGAAAGAAAAAACCAGTTCACGATTTAACTGTTTATTTTCGTACTAAATCGAACACAAGATTTAACTAAAGACGGACTGACGCTGAGATAACCGTGCGGCTCGGTAATAATAACGCAACTATAGACGAAAAGACGAGAGACGAAAGAACGAGGACAAGCAATCAGTTGCATGTTTCTTTATACAAATTCTTATCTCTAATTCACATAGTGGGAGTAGTGGTCTGATGTCCAAAATGTACGATTTCCGCGAAAAGGTTATTAACAAAGTAGTGCATCTCGGTGCATAGCTATTTAAAATTCGTTAGGAGTGAAAGTTTCGTACACTTTGTACTGACACACTTGGATTTTATCTTATATATTCCAGAATTTTAATGACATTTATATTTCCAATTTTTCAAGAAGTTTCTGGAATGAATAAGATAATTTAGAACTACGGATTACAACGTTGAAAAGTAAAATTAATTGCTAAAAAGAAAAATAAAATGGTGCTAATAATATTATTTAACGGAATGTTGGCATTCCGTAACACCCTAATACAGCGTTATATACTCCCGATTCTATTCCTAGAAAAGGAAATACCTTAGCGAGATCGCCCATACGTCAAACTCATCCACCCGAACCCATACCACAAATTGGTCAAGAAGCCGATTCTCAATTAGAACAAGACCCAGAAAAAGCAAATTTACAAGCACAAATCGAAATTGATCAAGAAGAGATAGAAGTAGAAGCTTTAGTAATGGCTCAACAAAATCAACCAGCTAGGCCCCAAGAAATCAGAATGAGGGATGCCCTGTTAATGGTCCCAGAATTCTCAGGTGACAAAAACGGAACCTCATTTACAGATTTCGCAATTGGATGTAAAGAAGCTAAGAGTATGCTACCCAACGATATCGAAAGTAGTTTAACCTTAATGATACGAACGAAACTAAAAGGAATCGCTTTACGCACTGTTAGAGAAACAGAAAACATAACAACTATAAATGAACTCTTAAACTCGTTGAGAGCACGGTTTGCACCTCAAGAAGACATAAGCACTGTATGGGGAAAAATTAGTTCTCTATGTCAAAGACCAGGAGAAAACGTCATGGAATATTACCACCGTGCCAAAGATCTGAGAGAACTACTGGTGGAACTCAGGGGAAGAGAATTCGAGGAAGAAGTCCCAGAAGACCAAATAGCAGACATAGATAGATACACAAAAAAACACTTTATTAGAGGCCTGAGGAAAGACATATCGATGATGATAACAAACCCTGGCACTCTAGCTGAAGCCAGAAGTCAAGCAGAGGAAATAGAAAGAGAATTCAAGGCTCAAGAACTGTTACATGGAATGCAAAATCTCAGCATATCCACATGCGTTAGGTGCGACAAGAAAGGTCACAAGACAGATGTTTGCCCACTGCTGAAAACTGTTAATCAAACAGAAAGGGTCACATGTCAACTTTGTCGGAAAACAGGACATGAAGCCTCCGAATGCAGAAAAAATGCCCTTTGCTCTGAATGTCAAAAACCAGGACATATAGCTAAAGAATGCAACAACAGTAAATTCTGTTACAAATGCAAAATGCCTGGACATCGAGCGTCAGAATGTCGATCAACAAGAAGAGTTAATACGATGAATGAACACACAGAAGGAAAAAGGGAAAAGTGCCAATTTTGCGATAAGATGGGACACACTCTCAAGGAATGTTATAGTTTTAAAAACTTATATCCTAACTCAATAAATAATCAATGGCGAAATAATCAGCATAACCCCAACATTATATGTGGTTATTGTAAAAAGAGAGGCCATAATAGAGAAGAGTGCTACTCCAGGAAAAGGGAGCAGGAAAACTGGGTACGCCTCCCCCAAGCACAAGGGGAGGCAACACCAAATACAACCCAACCACAAATGCATTTCGAAAAACCTTCGGAATCAAACTCGCAATAAATCCAAAACGATTTCCAGACGCAGCAACTGTAAGAATTACATATGGACAACACAGATTAATTCTACTACTTGACCCAGGTGCAGGACCAAATTTGATTAAACAATGTTTCGTACCATATAATACACAAATTGATAGAGAAACAATAGAATTAGTGGGAATAACGAACCAAACAGTTCAAACATTGGGCAAGTTTAAAGTCAACCTATCAGGTTTTGAAGGTACTACTAGATTTTTTCTTATCTAGTGAAGCAAATTTAAATTTTAAAAAACAATGCCTGCAAGTAAGAAATGAAGAAATCCCTTTCGCAAATACCAATTTTTATATTTTGAAGGCACGAGAAAAGAGGGTTTTACGCGAGAAATTAGCAGATACCAACCTAACCCATGGATATATACCTCGTTACGATGCAATAGAAAATGTATTCTATGGAGAATGTTTGGTAGAAAATTTGAACGGATATGCATATATTCCAGCTTATAATTTGCGAGAAAACGAAACGAAAATCCGTATACCAGAACTTAAGTTAGAAGAAGTAGAACGAATAGAAAATAAAACCCAAATCAATCAAAAC
>JABFPP010000125.1:0-13108 GCA_022817365.1 Mallateleia sp. ZL-2020
AATTTGGATTTGGATTTGATTTTGCATTTAGATTTGATTTTGGACTTGGATTTAACTTTGGGTTTGAACTCGATTTTGGATTTGATTTTGAATTGGATTTTGGATTTGGACTTGATTTTGGATTTGATTTTTTATTTGGATTTTCTTTCGGATTTTGATCTTGAAATTCATTTTAAATTTCATTTTGGATTTTGGATTTGGCTTTGGATTTAAAATTAAATCCAAAATCAAGTTCAAAATCCAAATCTTACATACAAAATAAAATCCAAATCACAAATCAAATCCAAAATTCGAAATGAAACCCAAAATCTAAAATCTAATCCAAAATTCAAAAAAAGACCCAAAAACAAATACAAAATCAAATTTAAAATCCAAATCCGACATAAAATCCAAATAAAAAATCAAATAAATCCAAAATGAAATCCAAAATCAGATCCGAAATCAAATCTAAAATGAAATTGAAAAACAAATCCAAAATCAAATCCAAAATGAAATTCCAAATCAAATTCAAAATCAAAACCAAAATCAAATCTATAATCAAATTCAAAATGAATTTGACAATCAAATCCAAAGTCAAATCCAAAATCCAAAATGAAATTGAAAATCAAATCTAAAATAAAATTCAAAATCCAAATCCAAAAGAAAATCCGAAAAAAATGTAAAACAAGTCTAAAATAAAATCCAAATTCAAAATCGAATCCTAATAAACAAACAGATCCAAATCCAAAATTAAATACAAATCCAAAATCAAATATAAATCCAAAATCAAATTCAAATTCAAAATCACATCCAAATTCAAAATCAATTCCGAAATGAAATTCAAAATCAAATCGAAAATCAAATTCGAAATCAAATCCAAAATGAAATTCAAATTCAAATCCAAAATCAAATCCAAAATCAAATTCAAAATCAAATTCAAAATCAAAACCAAAATCAAATCCATAATCAAATTTGAAATGAAATTCAAAATCAAATCCAAAGTTAATTCACAATCTAAAATGAAATTTAAAATTAAATTCAAAATTAAATTCAAAATTAAATTCAAAATATAAATCCGAAAAAGAATATTAATATATAATGCAATCCAAATCTAAACTCAAATCCAAATTCGAAATCACATCCAAATTAAAAATCAAATCCAAATTCAAAATCACATCCAAATTCAAAATCAAATCCAAAGTGAAATTTAAAATCAAATCCAAAATCAAATCCGAAACAAATCCAAAATTAAATACAAATCCAAAATCAAATCCAAATTCAAAATCACATCCAAATTCAAAATCACATCCAAATTCAAAATCAAATCCAAAATGAAATTCATAATCAAATCCAAAATCAAATCCAAAATGAAATTCAAAATCAAATTCAAAATCAAAACCAAAAACAAATCCATAATCAAATTCAAAATAAAATTCAAAATTCAAATCCGAAAGAAAATGCAAATAAAAATTGCAATCCAAATCTAAAATCAAATCCAAATTCAAAATCGAATCCAAATAAAAGAAACAAATCCAAATCCAAAATAAATATAAATCCAAAATCAAATTCAAATTAAAAATCACATTTAAATTCAAAATCAAATCCAAAATGGAATTTAAAATCAAATCCAAAATGAAATCCGAAATCAAATCCAAAATGAAATTAAAATTCTAAACTAAACTAAACTTTATCATAAATGTGTTCCTAAATACATTTCTCTGCACGCGTGCATGCACGCGTAGCTATCGTAATCACCCCTGCTTTCTACGGCCACGGAAAAATCGGGTTATCGCACTATATTCTATTAGAAACCGCCATAAGATATTTGTAAATACAGATACAAAAGATGTCTATTTGAAAGACGCAAAAAGTATCTTTTAAAAAGTATCTAAAAATAAGATACTTCTTTTAGCAGTGTAGGTACAAACAATTATGTGTTGCCTTTCATCCCTGTAATAAGCATTCATTATGAATGAATTTGAGTTTTCTATACCATTTTACAAGTTCAAAAATTTAATTGCTATTTGAACTATTTGTGCCCGAGAAATTATTTATAATTATAATAGTGCGGTCCACATACTATTCATAAACAATAGATACAAAGAATTATCTGTTGCCTTTCATCCCTGAAATTAGCATTCATTATGAGTGAATTTCGGTTTTCTACAATATTTTGCAGTTACAACAATTGAACTGTTATTTTAACTATTTGTGCCCCAGAAATTATTTATAATTATAATAGTACGGCCCACGTACTATTCATAAACAATAGATAGAAACAATTATTTGTTGCTTTTCATCCCGTATAATAAGCATTCGTTATGAATGAAGTTGGGTTTTCCGTACCATTTTAAAAGTTCAACAATTTAATTGCTATTTTAACTATTTGTGGCCCGAAGATTATTTATAATTATAATAGTACGGTCCACTTACTATTCATAAACAATAGGTGCAAACAATTATCTATTGCTTTTCATCCCTGAATTTTTTATTATACAGACTTGTGCCCCATATAGTTTTTATTATTCAACTCATATGGTACAAATACTACACAAAAATAATTACATGATTTTTATTTCCAATGCCTTTTTGTCTACAAATATTAATAAACGAGCACGAGTTTCAGTTTTTAAGATGTCGTCGAAGCTTCGTCGCTTAATTTTTTATTATACAAACTTGTGTCCCATATATTTTTTATTATTCGACTAATATGATGGAAATGCTACACAAAAGTATTTATATCATTTTTGTTTCCAATGCCTTTTGCTCTAAAAATATTAATCAAGGGAGCACTAGTTTCAGTTTGTAAGAGGTCGTTGAAACTTGCTCTCTTAATATTTTATTATACTAACATGTGCCCCAGATATTTATCATTATTCGACTAATATTATCAAGATGTCATATGAAAATATGTGTTACGTATTTTTTTTCAATGTGTTTCATCCAAAAAATTGTACCGTACTGATTAGGAGTTTCAGTTTGTGAGAGGTCGTTGAACTGGACCTCTTGATTTTATGTTAGGTAAACTTGTGCCCTGGATATTTTTCCTTATTCGACTATTACGATCAAAATACTGTATGAAAATATTTATTTGGTTTTTTTTTCAATGTCCTTTACCCTAAAAATTGTAGTAAAATGCTTAGAAGTTTCAGTATGTAAGAGGTCGTTGAATTTGGTCTCTTAATATTTTATTATACTAACTTGTGTCCCCGATATTTTTTATTATTTGCGTAATATGCTCTAAATACTATATGAAAATAATTATTACATTTATTTATTCAATTTCGTTTACTGAAAAAATATAACAATAATGGGAGGACGAGTTTCAGTTTGAAAAATTTCGTTGAAACGTGGCGTCTTAATTTTTTATTTTACACATTTCGACCCCACATAATTTTAATTATTCATGTAATATGATTATAACACCATGTCTTAACGTGGTTGAGAAAATACATTTATTAAACGATATTTTTGTCCACGCAGTATATCTAACGTAAATTCATCGAGGGTTGTATATTCATCCCTACCGTAATAGAAATAGAGGCCTTAGTGAATAGAAGTTCTCCAGTCAGGGCCACATCAATGCCATGCGTTTCATACGGATCAGCCCAATCAAATTTCTAACTAAGGTAGTTATTTGACACGCATATGGTTCCCATCCGCAGAAGAAGTACACGTGTAATAATCGTGTAAATTGTGTGTGTGAACAAGTTTTACCCGTGTACAGAAAGTGTAGGAAACGTAAGAATTCCTATATTAACATTTGTAGTACACGTATAAATGTCTGGGAATGATATTCATAAGAATATTACGAACGAAATTCATACAGACTATTTTCTTGTTTGGTCTGATCAGACATAAGTTGACAGTTATTTGGATCTACATCAATTTTTTGTTTGCAATGTTAAAATGTTGATTTATTTAATGACAATTATTACATTATTGTATTACAGAATTGTTTAATAATGATATTTTCCGAACATCAATTGGATATAATTCGGTGGTCAACATGACGCTTAACATAAACATCTTCTGTACGAAGTAGATTGCAACAATATATAAGGACACTGTACTACATTTCAAATGTAAATGTTGAAAATTTTATCGTTTCCAAATTCACGAATAGAAAATTGGTAAGCAAATCATGAGTAGCTGACAATTTCTTTTTAATTTAAAAAAATCTTCTGAATAACAGCATTTACTTACAAGTTGGTATTTTTTGCAAGAAAGTCGATAAGTTTTTATGTAATTGCGCTGTACAAATTTTTTAAACAGATTAATAATTTTGTATAAATATATTTTTTCCTAATAGTTTCTGAATGTTTATTTTAATGAAGTATGTATTAATTTTTAATAAAAATAAATAAAAAATGTTGATAACTTTTTTGAATTTAAATTATTTTCCCTCATACTGAGTTTTGTTCTACTATAACGTAGTGTTTTATTTCTCAGATATTTACATTTTTCTTACGTTATCCATAAAATCTGAAGTGTGTATAAATAAACGAATAATAATTTTTATTACAAATGATTTACAACGAATAAACAGTACACAACGGTAGTTATTAATTATTGAATTAAATGAGAAAATTGTTGATTTAAATGGTAAAATAAAAGTTGTTTTTTAATAACGCATTTTTACAAATTATAAAAGCTATAATTTTCTATTACATTTTTCTAATAAGTATTCATTAATATTCCACAATAAAGAAATTTCTTTTAATTTTACTTGAATGGTTCATTTATGATATATTTTATTTTTCATTTATACAGTAACAATTGTGTAGCTTTATAATAATAAGGAATATGCTATAAACTCAATGTAAACTTTTTCATAATACAAATTTTTAAAGACATTTAACAGATTCTTCTTTTTACTACGTAATTACAATTTGTTAAAAGTAGCACCCAGGTAAAATATTGTAAGTAATGTTTCATAATTATTATTATTTTACTTCCATATGCAGAGCTCGGATTTGGTGCAAAATGAAGCAAGCTACAACGAAATAAAATGATGCTACATTTTAACAGTTTTCGTTAAACCTTATTATCAACATGCCTTTAAAAAAAAATGAGAAAAAAAATTTACGAAGAATTCATTTTTCAACGGGTTAAATTTACAAAATATATTTAATTAAAGAAAGAGATTTGTTTGAAAGACGAAATTCGAATGTTAGAATTTAAATCGGTGGTTATGTGTGAACGAGCTATCAAACTATAGTATTAACTTTTTTTCTCTTTAACTGTTCAGCAGTAAATCTGAGCTCCAGTAATTATTTGTAAATATAAGTACATATTTGTAAATACAATTACATAAAATTATTTTAAAAAATAAAATATTTGTAAAAGCAACTATTTGAAATATAATTTGTTAACATACAGTAAAATAGTAATTTACATATATAATTATTACATTGATATAATATATAATATACAATATACAATATATAATATATAATTTATAATATAAATTTTTTTCTATTTGAAATTTTATTTCTATATGAAATGTAAACAAAACAGAGAACGATCAAAACAAACAGTAGTGTTTGTATTTTGAAAAGTTTGTTAGTGAGACAGTATTGTTATTACAATCGTTCAGTTAAGAACAGTTTTTATATTCTCAATTATTTATTTTAATAAAAAGTTATTTGTTTATCATGCGTTATTTTTCTAAAACAATAACCGCAAATGTCGTGCATGACATTTCGCTGTGTATATCGGAATATGTCAATGATTTCGAAGATATTTCGTTCAATTCCTATACAGAGGGTTCCTTGATTTCTCATGTATGTACTATTATATACTATTATATATTAATTTATTGTATAACAATTGTTTTTAACACACGTGTTCAGTTTACTATGAAACAAATATAAAATGTTATATATATTCTTGTTTGACTGATTACATTAAGACGATTGTAATAAA
This sequence comes from Mallateleia sp. ZL-2020, assembly GCA_022817365.1. Classification (NCBI taxonomy): domain Eukaryota; kingdom Metazoa; phylum Arthropoda; class Insecta; order Hymenoptera; family Scelionidae; genus Mallateleia; species Mallateleia sp. ZL-2020. Next base: position 5,908 of record JABFPP010000125.1, read on the forward strand.
TACTTTCATATATTCATATTTGTGAAAATTAATTGCACTGTTCAGGAAATTTATTATTTATTACTTTTCATACAAAAATGTGTATTTCAAAATATTTTAAATTCAAAATTTAAGAAAAGTATTTTTGTTTTCATTTTTTTCATATAAATGAAAATTTTGATTTTAACTAAATAACAAATATATTACATATATCATTATAGCGTAGGATTTTTCTCATGATTTCACCAACCGGGGATTAACATTATATAATGTGACGTACATTTTAAACTTCGAACAAAAAATTCCGATGAGCAGGTTGCATAGATCGACGTCTACGCGGAAAAAGCATGTGGTGCATATTATATTACTACAATAAATATTACTGCAAAATAATATTCTTTTTTTATTTATTATTTATTTGCCAAAATTTGCAAATTTTTTTCTCACATCTTGTAAACGTTTTTTGTACCTTCTGTCAAAATAATTTCTAATAAAATTTTGTTATAATATTTCTGTCATATATTTTGTTATAACTTTTCTAAAAATGTTTTGCGTATCAATTTGCTACTTATCTTTAATCTACCTTAATATGTTTCAATACGCCGTGTTTGATTAAATTCTTTTGCATATAATTTCAGGAAATAATTTATTTGCTAAATCTTTCATCTTTTGAAAGTTATTTTCTTGCAAATTATTATAACATTATTTGGTAATTTATATACGGATTTACCCATGAAATTCCGTTCAAGTTAATTTAATTTTACACGGATTTACACGTTGAATATACTTCTATATTAATTGAGATTTTTTTAACGGAAATTATTCATATGCACGGATAGTTTACATAGAATACTCGTATTATCATGCAATTGAAAACATTATTTATACGGAAATTTCCGTGCACACGCGGCCTGCAAATAGTCACTGACATGTATTTAAAATTTTATAACATATTTTTTAAATAGTTATATTTATATAATTTATTTATAACTTTTTAAAGATATGTGACCGTTTGGACAAGTTAAGGGATAAAAAAACTAGAAACAAATTATCCAAAATATGGAAAGATAATTTACATAATATACAGGAGTCTGTAAAAAATTATTTACAACAGAAAAAAACCAGTATAAATCAACAACAGGTAAATTATAAATTGAGTAATTGTCACGAAATTATTTAAATTAAATTATATTTATGAAATGTTCATATATCTAAAATTGAAAGCGTATTCATATTTTTGTAACTCATTTATCTTCAGGTTCAACATCAAGCTGAAGACACTTCTATTATCGAAGAAGAACAGAAAGGAAATGATGTACCTGACACAGTTGCATCTGTTGTAATTAGTTCAAATCAACGACAGGTCAATTAAAAATTGAATAATTATCAAGAAATTATTTAAATTAAATTATTTTCATGAAATGTTCGTATATTTAAAATTAAAAGCGTATTCATGTTTTTGTAACTCATTTATCTTCAGGCTCAACATCAAGCTCAAGACACTCTTATTATCGAGGAAGAACAACAGAAAGGAAATGATGTACCTGACACAGTTGCATCTGTTGTAATTAATACACGTCAACAACAGGTCAATTAAAAATTAAATAATTGTCAAGAAATTATTTAAATTAAATTATTTTCATGAAATGTTCGTATATCTAAAATTAAAAGCGTATTCATGTTTTCGTAACTCATTTATCTTCAGACTCAACATCAAAGTCAAGACACTTCTATTATCGAGGAAGAACAACAGAAAGGAAATGATGTACCTGACACAGTTGCATCTGCTGTAATTAGTACAAATCAACGACAGGTCAATTAAAAATTGAATAATTGTCAAGAAATTATTTAAATTAAATTATTTTCATGAAATGTTCGTATATAAAATTAAAAGCGTATTCATGTTTTTGTAACTCATTTATCTTCAGGTTCAACATCGAGCTCAAGACAATTCTATTATCGAAGAAGAAGAACAGAAAGGAAATAATGTACCTTACACAGTTGCATCTGTTGTAATTAGTACAAATCAACGACAGGTCAATTAAAAATGGAATAATTGCCAAGAAATTATTTAAATTAAATTATATTTATGAAATGTTCGTATATCTAAAATTAAAAGCATATTCATGTTTTTGTAACTCATTTATCTTCAGTCTCAACATCAAGCTCAAGACACTCCTATTATCGAGGAAGAACAACAGAAAGGAAATTATGTACCTGGCACAGTTGCATCTGTTGTAATTAGTACAAATCAACGACAGGTAAATTAAAAATTAAATTATTGTCAAGAAATTATTTAAATTAAATTATATTTATGAAATGTTCGTATATTTAAAATTAAAAGCGTATTCATGTTTTCGTAACTCATTTATCTCCAGGCTCAACATCAAACTCAAGACACTTCTATCATCAAAGAAGAACAACAGAAAGGAAATGATGTACCTGACACAGTTGCATCTGTTGTAATTAGTACACCTAAACAACAGGTAAGCAAAATTATTCATATTTTTAAGAAATGTGTTTTGCACCCCTTTCTTTGCACTAATTTCTATCAATATTGTGAGATGTTCTACCAATTTCAGTTTTCCCAATGTTTTACTTAATATATTATCAATAAATAATATGCTATTGGCTTTATTTTTTTAAAGACCATTGAAGACGACTTTTATATGTATTCCGATGACGATACTCGTGCAGATGAAGAACTCATTGACCCGATTCCAGATGATGGAGAAGATGATGATCTGCTGATTATTTCGTCTGTAGTATCAACAAAAAATATTTCGCCTTCCCAATTAAGAAAAAAAGAAATATCCGAATCTACAAATTACCCTGTTGTAATTGATAAAAGATATGAGAAAAGAGATTCCATAGCACCACCGGTGAAGGACTCGTCCAAATTTCAGGATACCGGAATTCAGTTTCAATTAAGAGCAGAAGATGTGATGGAAAAAGTAAGTTTCGTTAAGGAGATATACGAAAAAGATGAAGGTCTTCAAGAAGTAGTAAGCCACGTCGATAGAATAAATCGTGACAAAATGAGATCATGTTTAAGGAATGAACTTATTAAGCTTGAAATTTGTGAGCCCTCGTTTTATGTATACAATGAAAACAAGGATTCCCTTTCTGTATTTTCAAAATGTAAGGGCGAAAAAAATTTCCCGGACCATCCACGATTCAAATTCGAGGTGACAAATTTATCTAAAACATATTTAACTGTCCACGTGTATTCCACTAATTATGAAAAAGATAAAATTTATCATCATATCGGGAAAGCCATATACAGGCAATTACGTGGTGAAAGACGCTGCAAATCGAAGAAAGAACTGACGTCCAAACAACCGTTAGACTATTTTCATGAATTGATGGAAAATTGTGATGACAATGAACTAAAGAGAGGAAATTTCGACGGTTTACACCCACTTGCAGTGATTCGTAAAGCAAAATCCGAAAATAAACCAAAACTGAAATATACCGTTTCTAGAGATTTGTCAGACATGATGCAACGATGTATCGATGACAGGAAAACGAATGATCCATACATTCGCTTTGTCATGACTCCTTTCACAGTAATATTGTTTTCGAAAAAACAATATTATGCAACCGAAGGAGTTACCATAGCTTTTTTTGATGCGACAGGCGATGTAGTAAAAAGGCCAGACGAAGATTGTAAAAGAATTATGTATCACGCTCTAGTGGTTAATAAACAAAAAATATCAATTGCAATTTGTGAAATGATAACAGAGGATCAAAGTGTCGCGTCGATATCGCACATGTTCATGAGATTTACTGCATTTGTGAAAAATGAATTGCGTCACAAATTACAAATTACAACTGTTGTGATGGATTGGTGCTGGGCATCAATGAATGCTGCTGTACATGTCTTCAATTCAATGAATATGAAACAGTATCTGGACATAACATTTAATTTTTTGGTAAATGGAGACAATTTACCAAATGGTTTTGTGAGCATTCAAACGTGTAATGCTCATTTTCAACATAGAGTTTCCAAAACTATTAATAAAAAATTTCACAAATTAAAATCGAAGAAAAGTTTAATTCTTGAAATAACAGGATTAATATCGCGATGTGCTGAGTGGAAGGAACTAATTGCAGTATACCAGGCATCAATGATGCTGTTATGCACGACTGACGAAGAAGAATTTCAAAAATCAGTGGTGTTGTTGCGTGAACATGCTTTTACAATTGTTTCTGAGGACGAAATATCAAAAGATTCTGACATCGAAAATATTCACGAATTTCAACATTGCGAAATAATTGATGAACAGAACGACTATGGCAAATCTCTATATGCGCAATCTCCCTATTACACATTTTTTTTAAACATACTTAATGAAATTAAAAGCGTTGTAATACATGATGAAAATAACATAACAAATAAATATTATGCACCGGAGCTAGCAGATCTCATTACATCCCGTTACTTATCATTCAGTCCTATAATCACAGCCGTTATATTATCTCATCAACAACCCGGTAAAAGAAAATTGAGCAATGCAACAGTTGAGGGGTTTTTCAATAAAGTGAAGCATCATATTCTGAAGTCGTTTAAACAAAATAGACCAAAAGATTTTGTAGAAGCTATGAGGAAAGACAAAAATAGAGAATGTAAAAGATTAGAACTTGAAGAAACAATCAGTCAAAGTATAGCAGTTGAAGATTTTCTTAACGAAAGTGCAATCGCCCAATGGGAAAAAGGCAAAAAGGTGAAAGCTCCAAATCATTTACAGTGCAATATAATATTGAATCAGAAAAGAGAAAAAACACTCGATGAAGAGAAGAAAGGGAAAGACAGCTTTCAAGATCCTTTCAATAATGAAGCAAGTATGCAAAACTTTAGTGATTTTCAACCGCCACATTCAAGTTCGCAAAAATTGGAATATCTAGAAGCAATGATGGGGTTAGAAGATGAAAAAATAAAAAGGAAGGTAAAAGACATTATTTCAGTCGATGAACCTGTATTAAGTAAACGATTAAAAAGAAGCGCAACAGTTACAAATACTGAACCAGAAAGTATTCCATATATTGAATATAATAGTTCAGCGAATGTTTCCAATGTTGAAATTAATCCTTTCGACATGAGTGAAAATTCTATGCATATCAATCATATGCACAATGGATTATTTAATGACCCCCAATTTTATGCACAGAATTTGTCCACAAAAGATTATCCTGATCAACATTATTTAGTTGTGTCATATCCAAAAACGAAAACTGGGCCATTATTTATACCAGCTACAACAGAAATACATGAAAAGGTTTGTAGGATTATTATTTTTTCTTAATTAAAAAAAATATATTTTACCTTAATCTCAAATTATTAAAAGTCCTTTAATCACATTTTATTACAGATTTAAACAATATCTTTTGCAACAACAGCAACTGTCGAAATGTGGAAAAGCTCCCGATAATAATCTATGTAAAATCCAATGGAAGGCAATTCCATCTCCAATTACAGAAAAAATACAAGTAGACGGATGTAATTGTGCTATATATGTTATTTATTTTATGAATTGCATTGCTCTCAACATTCCCATAGATTTTAATGTAAATATAAAAAACTACCGTAAAAAAGTAATGCACAAGTTGTTGATCAATTGTCCTGATATGTACCGTCATTGTCTAAAGTGTACATTTAAAAGATGGGATAGCAAACATCCAGGAGTTATGTGCAGCGTGTGTAGACGTTTCATCCACAAATCATGTGTTGATAATAAATATGCAGAAATGAATTTTGATGATCCAAACAATCTTTTTATATGTCTGTTATGCCGTCCATACGAACAAGGTCTCTTAAAACCGAGGGAATGGATGATATATAAAAGGAATGATTGAAGGAAGAATTAAGAAGGGTAAGAGAACCTTAGAATTTACTTTTTATTTTACTTTTATTAAATTTATTTCTTTGAATACATTCATACAAGCAATACAATTTTATCATTTCTTAGGAGATAAAAATGCTAAATGTTTTTCCACTTTTCAGAATATGGCATGGAATATCACTTGGTCATCACGAGAAACATATGTTAAAAAAAAAGAAGTAAAATGTTACTTTTATAAATATTTTGTTTTAAAATCACTCATATAAATATTATTTTTGTAAATCGCAATATGATTTTAATACCTACAATTATTTGTAAACGTAATTCAATGGCGACATTAATTTGTTTAAATACTCGTAGTATAAATATACGTTGTTATAGAAATGTTGCGAAATAAGAATACTAATTGCGATTGAGATTTAAATAATTTTGTCATTTATTATGTACATTATTAGTGATTAATGCAAGTAGCAAATAATGTACTAAATAATGTACCCTGTGAAAAAATGTGTGTATAAAAGAAGCAGAGTACACGGTGAATTAATATAAGAGAAAAGAACAATTTCATTACAATTGTATCAGAAATATGATTAAATCAAAGTTATAATAATTTCAAAAAACTTAATACGTTCAACGACGAATGCATCATATTTTTTCTTACAGAATTTTTAAATTAAAGTACAAGTTCCAAAGTAGTTAAGTGTAGTGTGTGTGTTTTTTAATTTAATATTGCTTTCCTTTCTATTATTTATTAGTTTAGAGGAGAATTTGATATCATTGTTCTTTATAATTGAATTTGTAACATTTCAATTAAATGAAAATAATAAAAATTCAATTATTGAAAATGTACAGTTCAATAAAATAATTTTATTTATTTGCAGAACATCACGGCGATAATAGCCATTATGCCAAAACGTTCTGGGTACAGGCTAAAAAATTTAATTAATGGAACATTATGATTAATTGCGTGCGCCCTTCCATTGCTACGTGTCATTGTTAAATGAACTAAAAAAATTAAGTTTCCAAAACATGTTCCATCGAAAACACAATAATATAATTACTCTGAAACAAACTAGAAACATATAACCCATATGTTAAGAATACTGTTAAGTTTAAGCAAGATTTTTTTTTTTTTTTTTTTTTTTTTTTTTTTTTTTTTTTTTTTTTTTTTTTTTTTTTTTTTTATATTTATTTTCTAATCATGTTTTTTTATTTTTCATTTTTTTTTTTTTAGTTAACCTATTTTATTATTATATTTGTTTTTTTTATTTTATTTCTCTTACTACAATATGTTTTAATAACTACTCATCTACTTTGTATAAGACACATAATAACTAAATATAAATGATGCAAAAGTCTATACCTACACTCCGTAGATA
>JABFPP010000126.1:0-13065 GCA_022817365.1 Mallateleia sp. ZL-2020
TATATATATATATATTCATATGTATTTATATTTATTAATATATATATATATATATATATATATATATATATATATATATATATATATATATATATATATATATATATATATATATATATATATATATATATTACTTAAAAGAATGTTGTTGAAGTAAATGAATTTTAGTATTATTTGACATATATGAACATTAATTTCAGTATATACATTTTTCTTCATATATTACAGAATTCCTCTTGTAATATTATTGGTATTTAGAGATTTAAATATTTATAATGAATGAATAATTATGTTTAATACTACGTATTTATAATAATGAAATATAAGAATAACATTAAAAATATATTAATAATAAAATTGTGAAAAATACCAGTATAATTTAAATTTTGTTATCATAAATCAAAAACTGCAGACGTTTGCCTGAAATCACAAAATTCTACTTTCTCGAGAGCCGATTTTTTATTTATTCTGTATTAGATATAAAAATGTTTCAAGTGTGGATCAAAAAGGTGTCGTTTTTATTACTTTCTTTGCAAGTATTATTTTTAATTTGTACAACTTTCTTAAGTGTAGTTTAAATTGAATAAAGAAAAATGCGAAAAAATTGTAATAAATTTAATATATTTGTGAAAATATATTTCAATTTATTCTTGCAGTGAATATATTATTACAAAAATTTTTTTTAGAAAAAAAATTTGGAGGTATTATTGTTATATTATAACTTACCTGATAGCAAAAATTATATAAATATTATGCAGATTTTATGTAAACATCATCATGTATACGATTTACATTAATTTTACATCAATGTTATTATTATATAAAAATATTAAAAAATATGATATTATTGAAAAACATTTTAATAAATATTTACATCATATCATATGTTTTCAATCATATGTTTTTAATATTTTTCTTAATAAGTTAATTATGTAAGTTTTATTTAAATATTGTGTAAATAATTTATAAAAACTTTTTATGTAAATTATGCAGCACAATAAGGAAGAACATTGATGTAAAATTTATGTAAATAATTTACAAAAACGCTGGCTATCAGGGTTATTTTCATTTTAGTTACTATATTAATTTAATTTATATACATTACAATATTATAAGTATAAATAAAAAAAATATATATATATATATATATATATATATATATATATATATATATATATATATATATATATATATACATTCATAAGCATATCCGACGGTGTGTCTGAGAGCATTTTTTAGTATAAAATATATACGTTGCTTTTGGGAACGCTGATTTAACGTATAGTTTGAGGACGGGCCCGTTAAAATGACATCGACGACCCCGAACGGGTTTGTTGTATCTTTTTAGAATAGTTATAGAATGTTGTATCTGTCAAATGTTTGGACGAAATGTTGTATCTGTCAAACGTTTGAACGAAATGTTGTATCTGTCAATCGTTTGAACGAAATGTTCTATCTGTCAAACGTTTGACCGAAATGTTATATTTGTTAAACGTTTGGAAGAAATGCTGCATCAATAAGTGTTCTATACGAAATGTAGTTACTAAAATCATAGTATTCATATTTCATATTTGAAGTTTTTGTAGTTTGGTAACAAATTATTGTGCCAAACACTTATTATTAATTTAATGCATCAAAAATTTTAAAAATAACAAATTAAAATCTTTCTAAATATAAAAATGGCAGTTTTACAAAGTAAATAATTATATTGTTACGTAAATATAATAAATAATTAGTATCACTATAATGTTGTGACTTTTTCCAAAAATTATAATTTCCTTCTAATCCTCGATACAACTAGGTAATTATTCCGTAGCATAACCCCGAGACTCGTAGTATTAGTTAGTATGACTTCTTTGAGGAATTTGAAATCTTCATATATATATATATATAATTATAATAATAAAATTTTTAAATTACTTTTACTTATTTACAAATAAATTATATACAAATATAGCCGTCTGCAAGGGCGGATCCAGGGGAGGGGCCATGGGGCCATGCCCCCCCCCCCCCAAAGACCTTATATCATATACCTTAATAACACTAAATACTTAATTTTTAACATAACAATATATACAAATGGCCCCCTCCAAAATAATGGGCTAGATCCGCCCCTGTATTTGGTTGAAAGGATTTTAAGTTACAATAAATGGAAGTTATTATCATCGGTGCTATTCTTACGAACAAAATGTGTTACCTAGCATAGAATCCGGTTAGAGTAAGTGGAAATACAGTCCAGAAAGGATGAAAGATTTTAGATTAAAGTAAATGGAAATTAGTTTAATTGCTAATATTAATGATATATATGAAATCTAGATTATGCTGAAAAAAAATATAAGCGAATCATATAGTATTAATAACATTTGAAAATTATAAAATTTACCGTAATTTTATATAAGCAATATATATGTTATAAAATACACAATGTCATATGAGATTTAATGGTGCAATATTAAGGTTATGTCAAGTAAAAAAATGTCCATTCAGTTTGGACTGAGATGAAAGGAATATAATTTTGTAATAAAGTTATTTACTTAGGCTGAAGTAGAAACCATTTTGTAAAAACAATTTTGTTCGTCTCATTTCAAATATTTTAAGAACGTGGAAACACGTAAAAATATTGTTTTATATAATAGTTCAAATGAAACACATGTTTTGTGTAAGAAAAATATTAAAATGAAATAAACAAAATAAGTGACTATTTATTTTTCATAACTAAATATTTATTATACAAATTAACTAAATATCTAATTATTTAACTATTACGACTGAAAGCAGTAGATTATTTATTAATATAATTTAAATTGCTTATATACATTAAATTGATAATTGAAAATTATCAATTCTGAATTATCAATTTTGTTTTAGGTAGAGAGTAATTGAAAGCAGTTGAATTACAAATGTTTTTATTAATTTACAACAAGTAAACAATTTTTAACAAATTATATACAAATTCGTTATATACTTCATAAAATTAATAATTATATACTTGTTTAATTTAAACCATTAAATTGTTTATTTAATAAAACAATCAATGCTTTTCAATATATTTACGTGCTTGTCGCGTTTAACTGATCTAGCCGCGATATCGATTAACATCGATTGGCGTCAATGTCATGTGACTCGGTGCGCGTTTTACACACAGAATCAATCCACTCATTGTCAGTGGAATCGTCAGATGGTGATTAGAAATTAATCTTATAACCATCTTGTAGTACAATGATTGTTCTTTTTGAAAGAATTTTGAACAAACTATGGCCAATAGGAACAATCCATGGGATTTAATTGAATAAAGAATGACAAATTTACATATATCTTCTTTATTCTATAACATTAATTTTGGCTGACGTTTCGACCACTTTGCGTGATCCTTTTTGAAGCCTACAATTGATTGCGCATAAAGAAATTAGTGAGGAAAAATAATAAAAATCGCGAAGAATGAACAATCAGTATTATTAATTTTCCTACCTTAATGTATGATGTTAAATTTTTGTTTTAGTCCATCGTAAAATTCATTCTATGGTTGCCGTAATCCGTCCGTATTTAAAATTTTAATAAATAAAATAAATGAACAGAACATTGCGACGACAAATAATCAAACAAAAACCATCGTCAAATTTTATAAATATCATTAACGTCAAAAAATATATATAATGTTAGTCATCTCATGTACAATTCTTTTCTTATAATTGTTAACTTGTTTAACAATACGAGTTTTGTCATACGCAATTTCATGATTCTTGTCTACAGAGTGTTTAATCAATGAAGTGTATTTTTCGACGTTCAATTTGGCGTTATACTGATGTTCATAGATTCGTTTTTTTAAGTAACGCTTAGTTTGTCCGATGTAAACATTATCACAATCTTTGCATGGAATACAATACACAACATTATATTTCATCCCAGTACTATCTTTGTCTTTGAGTTTATCGAAATTTTTGTTATTTTTATTTTTGTTGTAGAAAGTAGTACGTATATTGTATTGTTTGACGGATTTCTGTAACTTGTAGTCTACATGTTTAATGCAGAATAGAGAAACAGTAATTGGGGAATTATTAATGGTTGAATTAATTATTGATGTTTGTACATTATTATTTGTGCGTAGTTTAATCAATCTTTCTTCTATATAAGTGTTGATAAACTGAGATGGGTACAAAATTATTAATGAGCGTTCTTTTTACAATGTCGATGTTTTCCGCATGGTATTTCTTATCAGCGAGTACTATAGCTTTGTCGATTAAGTTGTACACCATAGCAATTTTTTGATTGTTGCTATGGTGTGACAAAAAGTTTAAAACCCGCCCTGACCACGTACTTTTTCTAAACCAATTAGTTTCAATTTTACCATCTTTAGAAATCAGAAGTGTATCTAAAAAGTTTATGATATTGTTGTCTTCGATTTCTACTGTAAATTTAATTCTAGGATGAAAATTATTGAATATTTCAACCGTGTGTTCAACTTTATCTTCCGGTAGGCCTTCATTACCAAGTCGGCAAGAACCGGTGATAATGAAGCCCCCATTGGAGTGCCATGTATCTGTTTATATATTGTACCATTAAAGCTGAAGTGAGAAAACTCAAAAATCAATTTCAAGCCCTCAATAAATTGTGTTTTTGGTAAGTTGGTGTACCTCTTGATGTCACTCCATCTTTTGGACACCAAAGCAAATTCAATGGAATATTGGTGAAAAGTGAAGAGACATCAAGGGACACCAACTTATGTTTATACGGAATATTGTTGTTTTTAATTTTATTTATAAAATCTAAACTGTTTTTTAATTTTGTTTATTTTTCACCGATTTTTGACACACTAATAAAATTATGACAAGTTTTGTTTTAGACATAGAAACAAATTACTACAAACGTTGTATTTCAGAAATGTTACACATCAACACACACAAACATACTTTCAATTTACACACAGACACAGAAAAATTAAGTAAATTATACAATGGCATTTCATTTCATTAATTTATAATTATCATGGTAAGCTGAGTTCACATTGAACAATTTATATTATCACTAAAAGATATTGCCTACGGGATGTAAACAAGACCTAATAACATAACCATTCAATGATGAAAACTTATCATTTCAAAAACAGAGACGATATGTCAACACACGAAATTAATGGAAAAAAAGGAATATTTTATAATAGATGGGAATAAAGGAAAACTTAGCGAAGAAAATAGAATTGTGAGTACAAAAAAAGATTTTTTTTATGTCAAATATTTTTTGTTACAAAATTTTTTTCGACAACTTAATTTATTATCTTACATTTTCAAATTGTAGTTATTCTGATGAGGACCAACAATAGGGTCGAAACGTTAATAAATGTTATTTTAAATTAAAAATAACTTGTCTTAATTTTATTAGTCTGTCAAAAATTGGTCAAAAATAAACAAAATTAATTATTAATATAAGCACAGACGTTAATCAAAAGTAATTTAAACTGTTTTTTATATGACTATTGCGCTTTCCCGTGACATTCTTAAGCACATCGTGATAATATCTAGACAACTTATAACTTATAAATATAACGTGAATATATTGGCAAGGCAGAAAACCTATTACATGATATTAACACCTATGCAGTAGTTAAAAAAGACCCAACATTAACGTACCAGAATAAATTTATTAATCTAATTAAATTTTGGGAAATTAAAAAATATATTAGCAAAGAAGGAAAGAAACAATTAATTTGCGAAAATGGCACAATACCTAAGTTTTATGCCTTGTCAAAAATTCACAAACAAGGAATACCATTACGACCTATAATATCTGCAGTGACCAGCCTCAGTTATAAGTTGTCTAGATATTATCACGATGTGCTTAAGAATGTTAAGCGCAATAGTTAACAATAATGAAAAGCGCAATAGTTATATAAAACTATTTATATAAATATTTAGGTTTTATAAATAAAATTAAAAACAACAATATTCCGTATAAACATAAGTTGGTGTCCCTTGATGTCTCTTCACTTTTCACCAATATTTTAGAATTGTTGATTTAAACATAGCAAAACAAGTCGAATAAAGAATACAACTATAGAGCATTCTTCTCTAATGTTTAAAGAATACGTGCAATTAAGCTGGTATCTGCGCGCTATCTATTGACGAAGTTATGAGCGACGCGCTATTATGGAACAGACTGTACGCACAAATAATAATGTACAAACATCAATAATTAATTCAACCATTAATAATTCCCCAATTACCGTCTCTCTACCTTACGTTAAACATATAGACTACAAATTACAAAAACCCCTCAAAAAATACAATATACGTACTACTTTCTACAACAAAAATAAAAATAACAAAAACTTCGATAAACTCAAAGACAAAGATAATACTGTGATGAAATCTAATGTTGTGTATTGTATTCCATGCAAAGATTGTGATAACGTCTACATCGGACAAACTAAGCGCTACTTAAAAAAACGAATCTATGAACATTAGTATAACGCCAAATTGAACGTCGAAAAATACACTTCATTGATTAAACACTTTGTAGACAAGAATCATGAAATTGCGTATGACAAAACTCGTATTGTTAAACAAGTTAACAAATATAAGAAAAGAATTGTACATGAGATGACTAACATTATAAAAAGGAATAATGCAATGAATGAAAGAACGGATGTTGACGGGTTAAACATTATCTATCACGGTTGTTTTGAAGTTTGACGTGAGAAAATCAAATGTAAACACTTTAACGGACCTACCTCAATGTTTTTCGATTTGACATTTAAATTCAGTTTTAAATAACGGACTAGACTACCAGTCACTATTGGTTTTCGTTATTAATTTATTTGTATTGTCCATTAATTTATTCTTTTAATTTTTTGACGTTAATGTTATTTATAAAATTTGACGATGGTTTTTGCTTGATTATTTGTCATCGTAATGTTCTGTTTATTTATTTTATTTATTAAAATTTTAAACACGGACGTAGCACGACAACCTTAGAATGAATTTTATGATGGACTGAAACAAAAATCATACATTAAAGTACGAAAATTAATAATACTGATTGTTCATTCTTCGCGATTTCTATTATGTTTCCTCACTAATTTCTTTATGCGCAATCAATTGTAGGTTTCGGAAAGGACCACGCAAAGTGGTCGAAACGTCAGCCAAAATTAATGGTTATTAATTTTGGCTGACGTAGAAAAATACAATCACGTAGAAAAATACAATCGGCCGGATATCGGCGCGATATCATCCACCGCAGCAAACCGTCGGCTACTGATATTGGCTCAATGCCGAAATGTAACAATGTCCTTTTGTGACCCAACATTGATTCCTAAGATTGGCCCATTATCGACAACAAGTATTAATCCAATCTTGGATCAGATTTATTAACAAATTATTTCTCACATATATTGTCCCAACATTCGTTCCTGATATTGGCAGAATATCAGTAAAGTATATTGGCCCAATATCATTTTCTAACAATGGTCCAATATCGGTAATACATGTCGGCACAATATCATTTTTTAACGATGAGCCAATGCTAGTAATAGATATTAGTCCAATACCAATTTCTAACGAAGGCCCAATATCCGTAACAAATATTGGTCTAATACTTATTCCTAACGATGGACCAATACTCGCAACAATTTTTGGTCCTATATTTGCCTTCATTAACAATAACGCTTTGTTATGAATTGTTATGAAACGTAACAGGAAATTTTTTGTTATAAATATACATGAATTTAAATGAATACGAATTAAAGACCGTACACAGTTCATTTAATATTATTTTTTTATTAAAATAACATGTAGGATTAATTAAAATCTTTCACATAATTAAAAATAAATAAATTATCGATAAAATTAAGATATTTAAAAAAAGCCTAATTTATACACATCTCTTAATTTTGCATCTAATGCATTTTAAATATTTATATATTTAATTGTTTTTTATACATATTTACATTTTTTTACAACGAAATATATTACATACATATTAATATTATGTTAGATACAATTATTGTTCGCATACATTTGTATGAATCGCGTTATAGATAATAATATATTTTTAAATCATCAACTCAGTGAAAAAATTGCAGTCGCTGAGAATTGAACATAACCCCTACCGATCTACCTACCGGCATCACCATATTATAAAAGAACGCAAATACCTAACACGCACGGCCAACGCAACGATTGTACGGTGTTTGTTGATTTTGTCGTATAAAAACAGTAACTGACGGCGCGAAATTTAAAAAAACGATAACTTATATTTCAAATTGTTAATAAAGAAAGAATAATATTGAAATACGAACACTACAATGTCATTTTATATGCATTTCTTTATTTCGAACACATAACAATAATTTTTTTTGAAATTATTAACATTCGATGATAAATTTTTTTAAATAAAGAAAGTAATTTTACAATGTATTTTAATGTTATTTACTTAATTATTATATACTCAGATAAAAAACATTTTGTAAATTAAGATTTATTTATTATTGCAGAAACATGACACTACAAATTCTCATTTAATTTCTACAGGAATGATTTATTAAATAAAATTATTGCCAACATAGCGCAGACATTGCACACACTTTCTATCTAGGTATATACACGGTAATATCACATATTTTCTACACGTTTGTATAATTTATATTGTAACAAAATATTAAATTAATAGAGCATAAATATAAATTGAAAAAGAAGAGCTTCTAATGTATATAATATAAAATTTAATTTAAAAATCTTAAAGTAGATTACCATTTAACAAAATTTTATTAAATTAATTTTCTAAATACAAAAAACTGGACTATGTTACCATTATGAAAACAAAATGATGAAAATTATGCAAACTAAATATTCATGAACTAATGATTAGTAAACTTATAAAGTAAACACGAAATTTTGATAAATTACAGTTATGAACAATTGAAAAAAAAAGATTTAGTTTTTCATGATAAAAATGTTTTCTTTTTACCATGAAATACTATACTACTGTGTAGGGGCAATATATACGGCCCTACCCGTGTATCGGGTCGCTCAGTGCGATGTCACTCGTTTGTTTATATTTCTGTCTCACAGTGCACGCTCTTCTATCGTCATTGTTGTCGAGCAGGAGCGGCTGCTTACTATTATGGGCCCTTGAAATTATTATTATGAAAATTATTATATAGAAAATTAATATAAAAAACAATAATAATATTTATATGTTTAATTACGTCAAATATATGATGTCAATTTATTATTTAATTATAGTATACAATTAGTTTTAAGAAAATAATTTTATTAATTTACAGCAATACTAATTACAAAAATTTATACATATATTATATATGTGTACAAGATTAATTTTTAATGTATATACAGTAAATACATATTCTAGTTATAAACTTACGAATTTAAAATTCAACTCATGCCGTCAACGATATTTCCATTAATATGCTCAAACTGAAAACTGAACATAGCATATGTGATTTTTTGCTTATGTTCAAGAGTAACAACAGAATTGTTTCCTTTTAATCGGTTATTTTTGAAGTAATAGAGTGTGAGATTTTTTATTTGAAATCTTAAATAACTAGTGTACTTGACCACTTTTTTCAATATCAGTACCTTATATAACGTTACATCTCCTGTATTATTAGTTCGTAATTTTCTTACTACATTTCTTTCATTTTATATTCGTTATAATGAATTATGTGGTTCTCGAATGTACTTGTACACTTTTTTCATATCAGTACCTTATAGCACTGTGCAACAGTTATCATATTTTTTTTAGTTCAAATGAACATTATTCACGTTTTTTGTTTAACTTCTTTAATTTTTTAAAATTAACTTGTATTATTAAAATGTTCAGTTCAACTGAAAAATTTTATTCACTTTTATATATTTCGTCATTTCTTTGTTTCTATTTATTTTTAAATTTTCAGTTTTTTACAGTTTATTAATCACATTTTTGTACTTGGCCTTTTACTTTTCAGTTTGACTGAAATTTTTGGGTCTTATATTATTTCCTTTTGTAATGTAACGTCAATTCTCTTTCAGTGTTCATAATCATACATATTATCTAATGTTAGTGTATTACTCTAATGTAGAAATATAGATATGCTTAATTTCTGCGCATATATCAATTAATTTTGAACGGTATTAGTTCATCAGTCAGTTTATTGGCACTTATATTATTATAAGCATGCTTTTTCACTTATGTTGTTCTAATATGAATAAATAAGCATCTTTTGCCTCGATTGACCACTTCCTTTGCGTAACAATAAGATAATTCACAAATCGTTGGGTGCACATCGTGGATATAAATAATAACTGAATTCCTCGAGGATATATTATTATTCGACCTGGCACACTAAGCGTACTGTGGGTGTATGCGTACATACCGAAAGCACCACCTGGATACATTGAAGATATAAAAAATAATTGAACTCCTGGAGTATATTTCATTAACATACATGGTGCACTAGGCTTACACTAGGTATAAGGGTACACACCGAAAAAATCATCCAGTACGTCTAGGATGTCAAAAATAATTGAATTCTTCGATGATGTTTTATTAACTGACGTGCTGTACTAGGCGCATATCACAAATGTAGGTTTATCTAGGATATCAAAAATAACTGAATTCCTCGAAGATGTTTTATTAACCTACTGGTGCATTGGGTGTATTATGGGTGTAAGCGTACGTGCCGAAAACTCCACTTAGATTCATAAATGATATAAAAAATAAGTAAATTCCTCGTGGATAGTTTATTAACCGACCTGGTGCACTAGGTGTACACCCAGGATATACGTGTAAATACCGAAAACAGCATCAAAGTAAAAAGAGGATATAAAAAATTACTGCGTTTCTCGAAGATATTTTATTACTCGACCTGGGGAACTAGGTGTATTCCGGATATAAGCTTACATACCGAAGACACTACTTAGGTACATCAAGAATGTCAAAAATAATTAACTTCTTCGAAGATGTTTTATTACCCGACCTGGTGCACTAGGTGTTCCCTGGGTATAAGCATATGTATTGAAAACACCATCTAGGTACATAGAGGATATAAAATATAACTGAATTCCTCGAAGATGGTTTATTAACCGACCTGGTGCAGTAGGAATATCCTGGGTATAAGCGTACATACCGTAAGCAACACCTAGGTACATAGAGGAAAGAAGAATAAATTAATTCCTCGAGGAAAGTTTATTAACCGACCTGGTGTACTAGTTGTACCCTGGGTATAAGTATACATATTGAAAACATTACCTAGGAACATCAAGAATGTCAAAAATAATTAAATTCCTCGAAGATAGTTTATTACCCGACCTGGTGCACTAGGTGTACTCCGGGTATAAGCGTACATATCGAAGACACCGTCTAGGCACATCAAGAGTGTCAAAAATAATTAAATTCCTCGAAGATGTTTTATTACCCGACCTGGTGCACTAGGTGTACATTAGGTATAAGCGTACATACCGAAGACACCACCTAGGTATATCAAAAATGTCAAAAATAATTAAATCCTTCGAAGATGTATTATTACCCGATGTAGTGCACTAGGTGTACCTGGCAGGTAAGCGTACATACCGAAAACGGCACGTAGGTACATCTAGAATATCAAAAATAAGTGATTTCCTCGACGATGTTTTATTGCCCAAACAAGTGTACTAGGTGTACGCTGGGTGTATGCGTATATACAGAAAACACCAAGTACATCGAGGATAACAAAAATAATTGAATTCCCGGAGGACGTTTTATTAATTGACCTGGTGCACTAGCTGCACCTTGGGGGTAAGCGTACATACCAAAAACAGTACCTAGTTACATCTAGGATATCCAAAATAAGTGATTTCCTCGAAGAAGTTTTATTGACCAACTGAGTGTACTAGGTGTACCGTGGGTGTATGCGAAAACACCACCTAAGTGCATCGAAGATATAAAAAATAAATGAATTCCTCGAGGATGTTTTATTACCCAACCTGACGATATAGAACATCCTCGTCGAACCGACGCTGAATTTAGGTGAATAATCGACCTTCGCGGCGTCGAATCGATGCGGATCTAAAGTTCCGGGGCATCGATTCAGCGCGGAATCGACGCCGAAATGTCCGGTCTGTCGACAGCAATTCGACGGCGTATAAGCATCGACGAGGCATCGATTCCGCGTGGATTCAGCCTGGATTCGAGGTGGACAGATCAATTTAATTTCAAAATTTTGGATATTGACGAGTGTCGACTCCGCATCGATTCAACGGAGATTCGAAGCGGAACTGAACACGATTTTCTCACAAGTGGCATGTGATGATGGATAGTAGTATATAAGAGGCTTAACTTCTATAGTGTATATAATAATTGTGATACCAGCATAATTACTACATATATATGAGTATGTATGTATAAGTAAACATTTCAAAATAATTGAACGTTATTATTTAAAAAAATATTTTTAGTAGTTCCACCTTGGAGTTATCCAAGTTCCTCGGAGATAACGTACTAGCCGACCTGGTGCATAAAAATTACTAAGTTCCTCGGAGATGACGTACTAGCCGACCTGGTGCATAAAAATTACTAAGTTCCTCGGAGATGACGTACTAGCCGACATGGTGCATAAAAATCACTACGTTCCTCGGAGATGACGTACTAGCCGACCTGGTGCATAAAAATGACTCTTACTCGGAGATGACGTACTAGCCGACCTGGTGCAGGAAAATTACTAAGTTCCTCGGAGATTACGTACTAGACGACCTGGTGCATGAAAATGACTAAGTTCTTCGGAGGTGACGTACTAGAAGACCTGGTGCATAAAAATGACTAAGTTCCTCGGAGATGACGTACTAGCCGACCTGGTGCATAAAAATGACTAAGTTCTTCGGAGGTGACGTACTAGACGACCTGGTGTATAAAAATGACTAAGTTCCTCGGAGGTGACGTACTAGACGACCTGGTGCATCAAAATGACTAACTTCCTCGGAGATGACGTACTAGCCGACCTGGTGCATAAAAATGACTATGTTCCTCGGAGATGACGTACTAGCCGAACTGGTGCAGAAAAATGACTATGTTCCTCGGAGATGACGTACTAGCCGACCT
>JABFPP010000128.1:0-12994 GCA_022817365.1 Mallateleia sp. ZL-2020
ATACTATCCAATGACATCAAATTCGACTACAGCTTCCATCCTCTGGCGGGGGGTGGGGGTGGGGGGTCATCTTTGGAATTTCACACGGAAATCCCCATGTTCTATAACAGATTCGAATAGTACATAAAAAAATACGTAACTTTTATTCGAATCATTATTATAAAAAAATAATAATTTCAAAAGTTATAAACATTTTAATATTTTAATTATTGTGGTGTTAAGCCTCAATAATCCGGGAAATATGAGTCCAATTAAGAATGAAATTAATAAAAGTTTAATATTTTTAAGTAATGTATTGAATGACTTCTAGATAAAACCTCTTTCCCCTGTCCACTTCTGGATGGGGCGGGGGTGAATTTAGAATTTCAAACGGGAAGCTAATATATAAATAATTTTGATCATATTCAATAAACTACTTAGAAATATTTGACAGATAATTAATTCATAGATGTTATAGCGTTATTTTTAGCAAATGATGAATTATCTTATTTCGAAATTTTGGCGCTTGGATCAGTATTGCTAAACTCTGTCTAATTTAACAGTAGAATTTGATGAAAATGTTTATTTTAGATATGAGAAATATCAGAAACTCATTTTTTCAATTCAATTTTTGTTTTTAATTTTTATTTTTGTCATAAATGATAAAAGGTGTACAAAGTAACTATAAAAGTGAGCGATAGGTAGCGCCTTAGCGGGTTTAATATCAGCTGTCCTTGTTCCACTGCAGTAAGTGATTTCTAGGAATGCTAAAAATTCCAGAGAAAGCTCTGTTGAAAGCGATAGGGCAATTAAAACCTCCAGAGCCCTTAATTTCGAATTATTTAAATCTAATTTAAAGATTTTCCATTAAATGGTAGAACCAGCAACGTTACATCTGTTCGTATTCCAAATCGTGCGCAGTACAAAACGTGTTCGCGAGGTTATTATTGCAAGTTACATTTATTTATACATTCTATTAAATTGAATAGGTAAGTTTATTAGTAGAAATATAAAAAAATCTATCTTCACGCTTAGTTTATGATCATTTTCTCAAGACATTTTATTATTATATTTAATATGTTTTGTAATTTTTATATTCGTTTATTTCAATTATCTGCAAATATATTTTAGAAAATACACTTTAATAAATATTTTTTTTATTTTTAAATGGAATGATATTGCAGTAATTTTAAATGGTGATGAGACCATCAAAGACTGGAATTGAATGGCAAAAGATTCATTGAAATATGGTATAAAATAGATTAAAGGTTAACTAAATTTACAAATCTGATGATTTACCAAATACCATCAAGAGAGAAGACTAAAATTAAATTGATTTATTATTTAGTAAACTAATTTACATGTCGTCATTGTAGAAGTTAAAGATTTACACATTTTAGCTGGAGCAAAGGCAAAATTGGAATGACATGACATTAATTAAGAAAAGACGTTAAAATGTAATTTAATACCATTATGGGGTTATTTAGAATATCAATGTGACTGTGTCAAAGTTATTTATCAAATAGATTGCGATAAACTATGTGAATCATTTCCTTATTAATCTTTTTCTATAATTTTCTTTATTACTCAGAATTTTTGTCTTTTCAAAATTAAATGTACGTGTCTTATCAATTGCATGTTTTGTTAATGTTATGTTAAGGCGTCTATTATATTTCAGATTTGAAGAACTATGATTATTCTTGGCCGAAAACAAATACATAGAGAAAAATTCAGGCTTCTTTGAGAGAATCTGCAATAAATATGGAGAAAAGGCATATTCTTCTATGAAGGACCATCTACATTCATCATGTAATATAGTTAAAATTAAGGAACAAGTTAAGTTCCTAAAAAGATGACACTATTACCACGTCTGGCCAAAACATCTACTCAACTTAAATATGAAATTACAGTTTAACAACCAAAAATATGCAAACAAATTTGATTACTTGAAGAATATCTTCAAAGATAAACTCCTAATCTTTGAAATAGAGGTTAAATATCTGAGTATTAAAAGACTCAATGAAAGTAGAAAATTTTCAAAAAGTAAGCTTAAATTAGAGAACTTCAATATTTTCAAATCCATTGAATTCTATAAAAACAAGAAACAAAGATAGATTTTTAGAAATAAATTATTCAAGAAATATAACAAATTGAATAATACTCAAACACCTTTCTCCGTCGAATTTTTAAATTTCGATCATAACAAATGGATTTGTAATTTATCCTCTACTAATGTTCCAACTAATATCCTTAGATCTTTTAGCTTAGGCCCTGACTTTGATATTTCGTACACGAATAATACCATTCCCATAAATGAAACCGTTAATGGCATTCGTAGTTGAAATTTTTTCTCCGGAATTCTTCGGTAATTTCTCCGTTTTTGTCCGGAAAATCTCCGGATTTCTCCGGCTTTCTCTGCATTCCTTCGCATTTCTCTGCTTTTTCTCCAGTAGTTTGTTTACCTTAATCCGCTTTTGTTCTGTCAAAAGTATTAACAATGTAATTAACCATAAAAATTCCGGTAACGTTTCCGGAAATATTCCAGAATTATTCCGCCATCCTAGCTGTTTTTTCTCCGGTGTTTTTTCTGGAAAATCCCCGATGTTTCTCCAGCAGTTAGATTACATTATTCTGCTTTTGTTCCGGCAAAAGTATCAATAATGTAATTTTTCCGTAAAAACTTTGATGTCATCTCCGGCAATTTTCCGGAATTTGTCCGTTATTGTACTAATGAAAAATTTTCTCCGGTTTCTTCTGGAAAATCTCCGGTGGTTTGTTTACATTAATCTGACTTTATTGCGGAAACACTGGCATCAGTGCAATTATCCGTAAAAAGTCCATTTTATTTGTGGAAAAATTTCGGAACTTCTCCGTTATTACTGTTGTGGAAATTTTTCTCCGAAACATCTTCGAATTTCTCCGCCTTTCTTTGCTATTCCTCCGGCAGTTTGTTTACCTTAATCCGCTTTTGTTTCAGCAAAAGTATTAACAATATAATCATCCGTAAAATCTCCGGTATCATTTCCATCAATATTCCGGAATTGGTTCGTTATTCCAGTGGTTTTTTTAAAAGATGGATACCTTTCAAATTATCCGCGGAAATAATATCAGGGTAATGATGGATTACAGTTTTGGCACTTTTGCCGGAATAAAAGCGTTATAATATAAACAAACTGTCTAGTAGAAAGAGGGTGAAATACGGAGGAAGTTGGAGTAAACTAGGTATGTCAAGTTAGCAGTGCAAAATTATCCAAATAAGCTGAAAATTATTTCATAATTTGTCGTTTTTTGGTCGTAAATTTGTCGTGAAAAAATTATTTTTTTCGCTCTGCACGTTTAGTGAAAAATAATATGCACTGCTAACTTAACAACAAGTCAGCAGTGCACTGTCAGGATTTAAAGGTTTAATAAAAACTAACTGGATAGGTATTTGTCGATCTTTTGTCATAACACAGTAATGTAAATATAAAATCGAAATTATAGTTGGAAATTGTTTAATTACATAATTCTCATAATTGACTCTGGCGGTGCGTAGTGACAGGGACACAGACCGTAACAAACCAGGCAAATCGACTAAGATGTAAATAAAAATCAACCGAATTCGACCATTTAATAACAGTTCGACCTTCTTGAATGTATTATGCACAATAAGTATTCGTAACTGTTAATTATTTTTTTTTAAATCCAGATTATTTCAAAAAATTCTGACGAATGTTAAAAAAAATGAATTTGTATTTTCAGTTCGGTCCGATATCAATTTTATTGTCTTACGACAAAGAAACGACAAATTCTTATTAAGATTTGCCAATTTGAATTATTTGTTTAAAATTCTATGTTAGTGTGAAAAATGCCATGTTTCCATGAATAATTTTCAAATTACAGATAATAAAAAACTAAACGCATAGGAACTTGTCGTTTTTGCCCTAAATTTAATCTATACAAACAGAGTTAAAATTGCCACAAAAACTCATTTGTTGAAACAATTTTGATAATTACCTCTGGCTGTACGCATCACGTTAGCAGCTCGCACTGGCAAAATATAATATGAATAAAATAAAACCAAAATTATTTATTTAATTGTTGTTCGACTAACTCGAATTTGTCACTACACAATTAAGTTTGTCGATTTTGGTATTTGTTTTAAAAAATGCAATTTACTGTCATAAAAAACCACGTGGTGTGCAAATATTTTATAAATGGATTTTAATTATAAACCATTAGCATAGGAATTTGTTTTTTAAATTTAACTGTTTCGCGACAAATTCGAATGAGTCGAAAAACAATTAAACAAATAATTTTGGTTTTATTTTATTCTTATTATATTCTATTTTGCAAGTGCGAGCTGCTAGCGCAATACGTACCACCTAAGTTAATTATCAAAATTATTTAAACAAATGAGTTTGTATTCAAATTTTAACTTCGTCTTTGTAGATCCGAGTTACGACAAAATAACGATAAATTGCTATGTTAATAGTTTATAATTAAAATCCACTCATAAAATATTCGCAAACCACGTGGCTTTTTGCGGCTGTAAATTGTTTTTTTAAACCAATACCAAAAGCGTCAAACTTAATTGTTTTGCGCCAAATTCGAGTTAGTCGAACGGCAATTAAATAATAATTTTAGTTTTATTTTATTCACATTATATTGTAATTTGCCAGTGCGAGCTGCTAACGTGATGCGTACCACCAGAGTTAATTCTCAAAATTGTTTAAAGAAATAACTTTTTGTGGGAATTTTAATTCTGTCTTCATAGATTAAATTTACGACAAAAAACGACAAATTCCTATCCGGTTAGTTTTTATTGCCTGTATTTTGAATATTACTCATGGTTTCGTGGCATTTTTCATACTAATATTGTAGGTCTTATATTTCGGGTTACTAGGGGTTCTTAATTAAAAACGAACGAACTTATTTAGAAATATAGAAGTACAAAGTTATTTATTTAACACAAGTGGCATTCTGCCTCACAGCCTACAATTGTTGTACACGATATCACGGCTTAAGTATTTTCTCAATCACGGAACACGACTTTATCACAACGTTTATCACAACGGACCGCTCGACGTCCTTATCACACACTAGTTACCTAGCAACTGCCGGCTATGCGCGTTCGCACGTACCTCGACTCAATCACGCCACCTGTGACGTCACGGTTGACGTCACCCATGCCATTACCGTACCAAAACTGACTAGAACCCGTTAACCCCACACTCAACCCTCTTGAGCAGCCGTACGTCCTCATCGGTTGCAACGTTATTCGTGCATGTCATCATTATCGACCCACTTTTTCATTGAGTCAGCTAACGTGTGAATTATCTTGGGCCCCTCTCCTTCTCCAAGGCGTTCCACGGTGTACCGATCAATTCCATCCTGGCTGATGACTTGATAGGGGCCCAAATACTTGATCCTGAGCTTAAGACCTGGTCCAAGCTGGGTACGCCTTATGGCCACCAAGTCGCCTTCCGCATAGAGGATAGCTTTCTTCCTCCGCTTATTAAACTGGTGTTTGTTTTCGCGCTGAATTCTCATTATGTTCTCCGTTGCTTCCTGCCGAAGATCTAGTCTAGCCTCATCAAATTCGTCGATTAGCGCTTGGGTCAGCTCTTCAATGATGCCAGATTTATTGCGTAATCTATGATAGACCCCAAACTTGATTCTAAACGGTTGATTGTGAATGCTCCGGTGCATCACTGAATTAAGGCACTGCTGTGCTGCCGACACGTACTTGTACCATTTCTTTGCATCGGGAGCCGCCAGCATTGTGAGTAAAGAAATTATGGTCCGGTTGACTCGCTCGACCTGGCCATTTTCTCGAGGCACCCCCGTTGTCGTCATCGTGTGGGTGATTCTTTCCTCCTGGCAGTAGTAGCGAAATTCTTCCGATGAGAAAGCAGTTCCCCGGTCTGTAATTATCCGTCTGGGATTTCCAAAGGAAGTAGCTTGCAGTTGTAGTTTGCCAATGACCTCTATGGTTCCTGTTGACTTGGTTGGGTAGATCCAGGTGAACTTGGAGAAAGCGTCCACCACCACCAACAGGTGCTTGTACTGTTTCCTTGTCGAGGGTAATGGCCCCAAATGGTCCAAGTGGTATGTATCAAGGGGTGCATCCCCTTTCTCAATAAAGTGCAGGAACCCTTCCTGCTTCCCCTGCTTTCCCTCGGCCAAAATACAGGAAACACAGTTGGTTACCACCTTCTCCACCTTAGCCTTCAGGTCCGGGAGCCAATAGTCCCTTTTCACTGCCGCCTCAATCTTGGACACCGAAAAGTATCCAAATACGTGGATTCTCCGAATGGCTTGAAGTTGCATATCCACAGGTACCAACAATCTGGAGCATCCTTCCTCGACCTTGTACACCAACCCTCTTCGTATCTCGTATCCATCCAGTCTTTGCTCATTGATTTCAGGTGTCAACTTGCTGATCCACGGGTCTGCTTGCTGGGCCTTCCTCAACCGCGTTAGGAAGCTCTCATCTTTTTCCTCCACCAGCTGGCAATCGGGTACTCGGTTGCGACTAAGGGCGTCGGCATGAGACATGCTCTTACCCGGTCGATGCTCCACTTTGTAATTGTATTCCTCCAGGACCAAAATCCATCTTGCGATCCTAGAGTTGAGCTTCTCTTTCCTGATTGTTATTTCAAAGGCTTGGTAATCCGTTACCACCTTGAACTCAATGACCAACAAATAAACGCGAAAGCGTTCTAAAGCCCTGACAATTGCCAGCACCTCCAGCTCGTAGCTGCAGTACCTCTCCTTCTCTGGTGATGTCTTACGACTCCAATAATACACTGGATGCATCAGCTGGTCGTCTTCGTCCTTCTGTAGCAGGATAGCTCCGTAGCCACGTTTGGAGGCATCGGTGTGCACCTCCGTTGTGGCTCCTTGTACGTAAAGCTTTAGAACAGGTTGAGTGCTCAAACGTAATTTAAGGACCTGAAACGCGTCTTCTTGTGCGCAACTCCACCCAAAAACGGCGTCACCCCTTAAAAGGTCAGATAATGGACGTGCCAACGGGGCGTAGCCTTCAATGAATTTTCTAAAATAGCTCGTCAAGCCTATAAATCTATGTACAGCCTGAATATCCTTGGGACGCTAAAATGAGGTTACCGCACGCACACCACGATCTGCTGGTCGAACCTGACCAGCCTCGACAATATGTCCTAAAAACTCTACGGACTTCTCTAGGAATTTGCATTTTTTTCAGTTAATATTTAG
Organism: Mallateleia sp. ZL-2020; assembly: GCA_022817365.1. Classification (NCBI taxonomy): domain Eukaryota; kingdom Metazoa; phylum Arthropoda; class Insecta; order Hymenoptera; family Scelionidae; genus Mallateleia; species Mallateleia sp. ZL-2020. The sequence goes on from JABFPP010000128.1 coordinate 7,198, forward strand.
GCCAGTTGAGCTAGCTGTCTTTAATACTCTACATAAATTATTCAAACCAGTCTTGTAATCTAAGGAGAATAAAATTAAATCATCCAAATATACGAGCACCACTTTTTCTCGAATTAACTCGCTAAATACAATATTAATGAAGTGTTGGAACACTGCGGGATAATTGCATAATCCAAAAGGCGCTCTCAAGAACTCATATTGACCATCGGGTGTTGCAAAATCCGCGTATTTTCTACTATTTGGTTCAATAGGCACGTGAAAGAAACCATTTCTTAAATCCATTGTAGTAAAGATCACAGATCCCTGTAACTGATCAAGGAAATCTTCGATCAGCGGCAATGGATATCTATCCCGATAGACAATTCGGTTCAACTGGCGATAGTCTACACATAATCGGTATGCGTCATCTTTCTTTTTCGTTAGTAGAATCAGACTAGCATATTCAGATGTGGAACACCGAATAATGCCATCCTTCAACTACTCATCAATCTGCTTATTCACTACATTCCGATGGAGTGGCGCTAGTCGCCTTACCGGTTGATAGACTGGTTTATAGCTTTTTACAATAATGCTCATTTGCAATTCGACGCTATGGCCAGCTGAGGGCTTATAATCGCGTATAAGTTGCTGGATAGCTGCTTCATGAGCTTTATCGACAACTACATTGCTCAACTGCAGTTCACTTTCCTGATCTAAAGCGGCTACATTGATTTCACCTACCCAAGGCACAGCGTCATCAGTATCATTGTTGTACAAATTATTCTCGTCTACAACATCGTCAGTATTAGTGTCATGTTTCGGATCATCACATGAAACCTTAGTTATTACAACCTTATTCGCATCTAAAATGAGCCTCACTCCCCGCAGAAAGTCCAAACCAATTAGCATATCGTATCTCAGTAAATTATCTGCGACTACATAAAACGTTACATCATATCCAGAGTTATTAATTTCCACTCTAATCGTACAATAACCAAATGTGCTATTTAGTCCTGACCCTATACCCTTAAAACTCATCTTGTCTCTGTAGAGCTTCGGTGCTCCAATCGACATGTAAGTGCTTGTTCGCATAAGAGAGATGTCACTCCCAGTATCAATTAACGCTTTAATACAAACATCGGCGATGCAAATATCTTTTAACAATTTCTCACTATTAGCATGAGCCACTAAACACAAAACATTATCGCTAGCTTTCTCAGGATTCGCTACGGTTAGTGAGCACGAAGCGCTGCATGACTTGCTCTGATCACGCGAAGATGCAATATGGCCATAATTACCACATTTAAAACATTTGTGGCCTTTGTCCTTTGTTGGACAGAGGTCTCGCGCACGACCCACGCCTTCACACAACACACAGCGACCATTCACGCTTCTCCCGACTGATCGTACACTTTGATCACCGTTTGTCGACACTGACTTCCCACTGCGAAAGTCACCCGCACTACTCTCTATGTTCAATTTAAAGTTCTTGTCCACACTTGCTTTACTCTGAGAGTCACTCCAATCATTTGACCTTCACTTTAGAGAAATTTTATCGAACGCTTCAACAAATGATTCGACATTGGTAAATGTGTGGGTACGTGTTTAGTCCTGAAGATCATAATTCGAAATACCATCTACTACGTAATCTATCAACTCGTCCTCATCGAGAAGTACTAGATTTCCTAAAATTACTTTATCATGAACATACTCCCGAAATGACTCATCCGTTTTCCAAGCACGTTCCTTACACTATGTTGATGCTTGTACATCTTTTTAAATTCTGCGAGTAAACCATCAAAAGACCCGTTAATCGATTCTGCTCTCGAATGAAACCACTGTTTTGCGCGACCCGTCAATCGTCTACAGAAAAGCACTTTCGCGTTATTGTCTGATACATTACACGCATTCTTCAAAAATAACAACCGCTTAACCCAATTTTCGCACTCTTCTATGTTGCCGTCAAAATTGTCTAACAAATCTGCTAATGAATTTATCTCTACGTTAGGAACCATTCGAACTGTCGCGCTCGCCTGACACGTTTCACGTCGCATTACCCCCATTTCGCGTTGAAGTAACGCTATTTCACGCTCGTACATTACTCGTTCTCTGTCCAGCATACTCTCGTTTTTGCGTTGTCAACCAAGTCCTACACCGCTGGATGCTGATGCTCCGTCGAACACTGATCCGCTGCTGAACACCGCTTGGCTGTTGCTCGCTGGCGCATACCATCCACTGCTGCTGACGTTAGGATCGAACTGCTGCATATTGACCCTTGGTGCTCGTGCGACGAAGTTTCTGCTCTCGAACGATTGCATCTTTTGTTGCCAATGTCCGCCATCGCTCCACAAAAACTGCGCATTGTGAGCGACATTTAATACCGACAGTCATGGCCGCCGCCCGTGCCTGCCGTTAAAGTCGTAGCGCGCGCTTTTTTGGTTTCTTCCTGCGCCCGTTGTCGTGCGCGTGATGCTCCTTCTTCGATTCGGCTTTCGTCATTGGTCAGCGTCAATGACCGCGACTCGCTAACCGACGTTGCCATGGCAACTGGCACCTCATTTTTATGATGTCAGCTTTGTTGCCGCCCAACGGAAGACCAAACTCCCTCAATTGCGCCCGAAACTGAACGATTTTCAGAGACTTCGGGTCGGCCATTTTGGCTTTTCCGATCTTCTTCCACTTTGTAGCAATGAAAATTGCCGATTTTCACAGTCAGTCAAAGCACAATCACCAAATTCGTCTTCACACTTTCCGATCCCTGTTGAGCCCTTAATTGTAGGTCTTATATTTCGGGCTACTAGGGGTTCTTAATTAAAGACGAACGAACTTATTTAGAAATATAAAAGTACAAAGTTATTTATCTAACACAAGTGGCATTCTGCCTCACAGCTTACAATTATTGTACACGATATCAAGATATTAAGAACTTTCTCAGTCACGGAACACGACTTTATCACAACGTTGATCACAAAGGACCGCTCGGCGTCCTTATCACACACTAGTTATCTAGCAACTGCCGGCTCTGAGCGTTCGCACGTACCTCGACTCAATCACGCGACCTGTGACGTCACGGCTGACATCACCCACGCCATTACCGTACCAAAACTGACTAGAACCCATAAACCCCACAGTATAGAATTTGAAACAAATAAAATAAAAATTAATTCTTTAACATTCCTCAGAATTTTTTGTAATAATCTGGATTATTAATAAAATAATTAAAAGTAACGAATACTTATTGTACACAACACATTCAAGAAGGTCGAACTATTACTAAATAGTCGACTTCGGTTGATTTTTATCTATACTTAGTCGATTTGCCCGGTTTATGTCCCTGTCAGTGCGTACTGTTAGAGTCAATTATGAGAATTGTGTAAGTAAACTATTTCTAATTATAATTTCGGTTTTATATTTATATTACTGTGTTATGACAAAAGGACGACAAATATCTATCCAGTTAGTTTTTATTAAACCTTTCAATCCTCTGCACTGCTGATTTGACGTCAAGTTACTAGTGCATATCAGTATTCACTGAACGGGAAAATTAATTTTTCCACGACAAATTGACGACAAAAAAACGACAAATTATAAAATAATTTTCAGCTTATATGGACAATTTTGCATTGTTAACTTGAGAGACCTAAGTAAACGGGAAAGGCCAGCTCAGTTAGGGTGATATCGTGTTCGGTTTTCATTAGGATTTTTTTAATTTTGACTATTAAAACGTAATATTAATGCTTATAAATATAATTAGCGAATTAAATAATAATAGGAGATTGGATTTAATAAGAAAAATATTAATTTTACAGCTTACTCTTCATGAAGTAACTTTAGCCGTTTCGTTGTTTACCCAAAGCAAAATAAATACTGGCTGAAGATACTCTGCCAACAATAAACTGTCAAACTTGAATTTTTCTTATTAAATTTCTTCTCCCATTATCATATACTTTCCTCTATAAGTATATCTTTATAAGTATAAATTTAAAGTTTTAACAACATAAATTAAAAAGACCTTCATATCAGATATAAAAAATCACTTAAATAACAAATAGAATAGTGGCGTTTTTCAATTTATTAAGTTTAACAATAAAAGTGTATTAAATAAACTAATTATTAAATAAATATTAGAAAACTGAATGATCTCACAAGATTCAAATTTTCAAATGTATTTTAATAGTGAGATTTTTCTAAAGCATTTGAAGTGTGAATGAAGTATTTGCATATTCTCGATCCCAATTAAGATAATTACTGAAAAAATAAATATTTAAATAAGTAAAAAATGATTTTTCGTATTAAAAAAAGTGGTATTAAATGTTTTACACTTTATGACATTAATTGTTGGTGTTTTTAAAAAAAATGTCTAGTGGTTGTGCTGACTTGCAGGCAAGGTAGCATAATCGTCCTTTTCCCGTTGAATTAAGCGGTTAAAAATTAGTTTTGTTGGTAATAAATTAGCATTAAATATTGTGAAATTTAATTCACTTCGATTTTTCGTGTATGCTGAAATGGCAGTACCAGCTTCATGTCTTGTGACTATCTCGTGACATCCCTATGATATCACTGTTGCACCGAGAGAAATAATACTGAATAATTTACGTTTTTGCTCAATAAAATTTACTATGTTTCGACGCAAAGCATGGAAATATGCATTTAAAAGTTAAATTTACTGCAAAGAAGAGTATATTTTGTAAACTGATAACAATTTCGTAAATGAATATTCAAGTATTTATCACTTGTTGACCTATCAATTGTTGAATTGCTATTATGCACAAATTTCCAAGGAATACTTTAGAACATAGTAAATTAAAATCAGGAAAATCGTAAACTTTAAAGTATTGTTTCTCAGTGTGAGGCTACACTGTTAACGTACAAAACAGCTCAGCAATGAGTCAATATTTTTGTTGAAGATATTTATTATCTTTGTTATTGTTTTTGTTAAGAACAAAATTGGCATCATTAAATATTATGCAGGTGTATCATCTTTACGTGAGCATGACAAATTTTAATCATGGCTATAGTTCGAAGTTTTACGTATTTGAACAGATTTTTAATGACCTTGTCGGTCAACAGTATTTATATTTACCACAGGAATAATCGATTATCAGTGTTGATCTTTGAAAGAGTATCATTCGGATGAACCATCTATTTTAATTCATGCAAGTTTTATATTGAATTTAATAGTCGCCTAGGCCTACACTGTATTATAAAAATATATTTAAAATTACTACAATTATACAAATATTTATTTCAGAAATATATCTATTGTTGGAAAAGGAGGAAATTCTATTGTTGTGAATTTACGAATATGTATTTATCTGTCAATAAAAAAGGAAATTTATCTTTGATCGGAGTTATTTTTTTTGAGCCTTTTAAAAAAAATTTTAAAAGCTTAATTCAAATCTCATCCAGCTGGTGGTAATTTTCTTCCACCGCTGCGGAAATATTCGGCACCGGTTCCATTTTTTTCTTGCCCCGGATACAGGGGGAGCGGGGCTTCAGATTGTCGACAGACAGCGAGACCTGAGACAGATTCTTACAAGTCTTCAGATTACGTTCTTTCTTGTTCAAAATCCACGATATTCCGGGACATTTGACGATCTCGCTGCGTAGTGGTCCGCTCGTATATCCGTAAAGTAATGGATTCAGTGCGGCGTTTTGCAAAACTAAAAATCGACTTATGTACCTAAAAATATATTTTTATGATTAACTTGTAATTAATATTTGTTTTTACCTTCGATGGGCATCGTCCATTATTCAATTAATTTAATAATTACTTAATAATTATAATAATTATTTTAATAATTACTATAATAATTTT
>JABFPP010000129.1:1578-12958 GCA_022817365.1 Mallateleia sp. ZL-2020
AACGAATCCGGTGACCTGTCAACAACTGCCTGTTACATCGACGGTTCAAGTGAACGACCCGTTTGATATCGCACGGTCGTCTCATGAAATTTTTCAGTCGGAAATAACTCACGCGATACCGCCTTCCAGTTATGTTACGGCCGCGACGACATCGCGACTGCCCGATACGACTTATTATACGAATACTCGTGCTCACACATCAAATGCCGCACCTTTTCCAAATTATGTCCAACATACGATACCAAACGTGAGATATGTCGAGCCATCGTATGTAGCACAGCAGCCAACCCCGTATAATCAGCCGCCGCTGATAACGCAACCCGATCCACGATACGAACCACGCGAATTCCACGCGTATTCCACGCCTCAAGCTCGCGGTAACCATCCAGCTTGTACGCCGTATTATCAGACACCATTTCAGTCTATGCAACCTCGATACCCTAGTGCCGCTGGTGCTTATGATATAATGCGACGGTGGAATCTTCATTTTACGGGAAAAGAAGATGCGGAATCCTTTTTATTACGTTTGATTGAAGGCCGTAAACTAATGCCGTTAGACGATAACACGCTTCTTGCAAGCCTTCCATTCTTTCTTTCGGGTGTTCCTCTAGAATGGTTTCGTTGTCGTCAAACCGAATGGCGTTCATTTGACGATTTTTCCGCGGCTTTTCAACGCCGATTTCTAAAGTCAACGAGTCAACGGGAATTACGGAACGAGATTATGCGTCGCACCCAAGGCGAAAATGAGCCTGTCGCGGACTTTCTTACTTGTATGCGTGGCTTGTTTGCTCGTATCCGTCCACCCTGGGATGAATACGAGAAATTAGATTGCGCGTATCGTAATCTCCTTCCGCATCACCAATTAAATATTAATCTCGACCAACTTCGAACGTTAGACGAATTGGAAGAAACGGCAGTGCGTCGCGAACGTTTAAATGCCTCGATAAAATTATATCGTCCACCACCTACCCCCGAGCAGTCGATTTATTCGGAACTAGCTTATCGAGATCCGCGCACGCGTAAATCGAGACAACACGTGAATACTGTACGAGAAACCGACCCAACCGATAGTGAGTCTACGGAAGACGCGTTAGCCCTTCAACCGACCAATCAAAATCGTGGTAAAAATTCAAACCAAAATAAAAAGAATAGAGCGCGCACTGAGAGCAAAAACAGTGCGAAACCTACAGATAACGACACGAAAATTCCACCGGTAGAAGCGAAACCGAAACTTTCGACCGAAAATGATACAGTAACGACAACGGCTAGACTCGTTGTTTGTTGGAACTGTCAAAAAACGGGACACTATCGTAGTAAGTGCACTGAACCAAAAACGATACATTGTTATCGTTGCGGTACACCGAACGTAACGAGACCGAGATGTCCGAATTGTTCGGGAAACGAGTAAAAGAGACGCCGAACGGGGAAACGTCGTCTCTACAATCTATGAAAAACTCAAATTTAAATGTCCCCGAACTTACTCTTTCTAGTGTCAGCGTAACTAAGCCTCTTTTTATCACGGCTTATATAGGCGAGTTCCCAATATTTGGTATGCTAGATTCGGGTGCCACCGGTACCTTTCTAGGACAGCAAGCTGTGAGCATCGTGGAGAAATTATCCCTTCCAAAAAGATTTAGTCCCACACGCATTCGTACCGCGAATTCACAGTTCACGGGCAGCTCGTTTCAGTTTGATATTCCGTTTCGACTGAAAGATCACACGGTAACGATAAAAGCCCGAGAATTTCCTAATTTGCCGTATGCTTGCTTGTTCGGACTGGACTTTCTCCAGGCATTTAACATTCACGTTAATTTCACGAAACCAGAGTGGTATTTTTCTAACGATCCAAGTGTCACGTATCCTTTTGAGACATATGATTGTACGATAGCTAATTTGGACTGTAATCAGTTAGCTGCTATAACGCCCAAACAAGATGCAAGACTACGCGAGTTGTTGGAAACCGAAATTCCACCTACGCCGGAAAAACCGACTTTAACACCCCTCGCGACTTATCGCATCGATATCGGTAGTCATGCACCTATTCGTCAAAAATTTCGTCGCGTTACACCTCAAGTTTATAACGCCATGTGCAAGGAAGTCGATAAAATGCTTGCCGATGGGATCGTCGAGCCCGCGAAGAGCCCGTGGTCGACTCCAATAGTTATGATTCGAAAACCCAACGGCAAATATCGCTTTTGTTTAGATTTCCGAGAACTGAATAAAATCACGAAACGCGACGCGTATCCACTTCCACCTCTCGATAGCATTTTCGACAAACTCCGAAATGCGCGTTATATTTCGACAATTGACCTGAGTCAGGCTTATTTCCAGGTTAATCTCGCGAAAGAAAGTCGCGAATTAACAGCTTTCGTTATTCCGGGAAAAGGCTTCTTTCAATTCAAAAGAATGCCCTACGGTTTAACCGGAGCCCCGGCTACATTTCAAAGGTTGATCGACAAATTGTTTGGTACCGAAATGACGCCATACGTCTTTGCATATTTAGACGACATCATAGTTGTGACTCAAGATTTTGACGAACATTTGAGACAATTACGTAAAGTTCTCGGTAAATTACGGGAAGCGAAGTTGACAATTAACATCGAGAAAAGTAAATTCTGTTGCTCCAGTGTTCGTTATCTTGGTTACCTCATAGACAAGAACGGATTGCACGTAGATCCCGAGAAAACGGCACCGGTATTAGAGTATCCTATCCCTCGGACGCGTAAACAACTCAAGCGCTTCCTCGGAATGGTCGGATGGTACCGACGTTTTCTTCCCGATCTCGCGACGGTCGCGGAGCCGCTGACCAGACTGGACCGCAAGAACCAATCTTGGAACTGGGGACGAGAACAGGATCTCGTTTTCGAAGAGATCAAAATCCTGCTCACCTCCACAGTTACTATGACTCCTCCTGATTTTTCGGTTCCCTTCCATTTACAAACCAGCGCTAGTTCGGTCGGAATGGCCGCCGTTCTGTATCAAATTATCGATGATCTCCCTAAAATTGTTTGCTACGCAAGTAAAACGTTAACGGAAGTGGAACGGAAATACAGCGTTACAGAAAAGAATTGCTTCGCCGCGTTATGGGCTATAACTAAATTTCGCCCTTACCTAGACGGGAACCGTTTCACCCTTGTAACGAATAGCGGCAGTATCCGATGGTTGTATAATCTCAAAGAGTCTACAGATCGGTTAGCCCGTTGGATTATTAAACTGCAGGGATACTCGTTCGATATTCAGAACAGTAGCGACGCCGCAGTCAGACTGTCCGACGCTCTCGCTCATGCGAATGATCCCGCTGATCTGACGTGTGCAACACTTGTAGGTCGCGATTGGAGTGACTCCGCTGATAAATGGCACACGAAACGTTACCAAGAAGTTTTAGAAAATCCCGCGGCAAATCCCGATTGGAAAATAGAATCTGAACAATTGTACGTGAACATCCCGTTAAATGAATTCGACGCGTTATTCGAAAGTCAGTCTGCCTGGAAATTGGTCGTCCCTCGTAGATTTCGGGCTGAGATTCTTCGCGAATGTCACGATGATCCGCAAGCCGGCCATCCCGGCATAGAAAAAACACTACATCGAATCCGACAACGGTATTTTTGGCCCGGACTAGCCAACGAAGTAGCTCGGTACGTCAAACGGTGTGAAACCTGTCAGCGAAATAAAGTTGAGCAAACCGCTCCTGCTGGTTTGCTCAAGCACCACGCAATCGCGAAACCATGGGTCGTCATCGCAGCCGACATTATGGGCCCTTTTCCGCGTAGCAAAGACGGAAATTGCTATTTGTTGGTCGTACAGGATCTGTACTCGAAATGGATCGAGTGCTGTCCTCTTAAACAAGTCACCGGTAAAAGGATTGTCTCGGCTCTCCGAGATATGGTCGTGAACCGGTACGGAACATCACGCGTTTTGCTTAGCGATAACGGTACTGAATTTAAAAATTCGGCTGTGGAAGAATTCACGCGCTCAGTCGGTATTGTCCACCAACTCACGCCGCCTTATCATCCTCAGGCGAATCCCGTCGAACGCGTGAATCGTGTATTGAAAACAATGATCTGCGCCTTCGTAGACAGTGATCACCGAGATTGGGATAGTCGAATCTCAGAGTTCCGGTTCGCATACAATACCGCGTATCACTCCACTCTGAAAGCAACTCCCGCGTTTATCTTGTATGGATTCGAATTAACTCCCGCCAGATGTGTACGAAAGGAATTTGATCCCATACCGGAGACGGAAAATGCGGAACCCTCGGAATGGAAAGAACGGATGCAACGAATTGCGGAATGGCGTACTTTAATATCGCAGAATATCATCGATGCGAATCTTCGCCAGAGCAGATATTATAACCTTAGACATCGTCCGAAACGTTACGCTCTCGGTGAAATGGTCCTATTGCGAAATCACGCACTTTCTTCGGCAACGCAACATTTTGCAGCCAAACTTGCTCCCAAATGGATTGGTCCCTATCGAGTTTCGAAAGTCTTGTCGTTCAACTTGTACGAATTGACCGACGACATAACGGGAAAAACGGTAAAAGCCGATGTTTCTCAGCTCAAGACGTATATTTCTCCAACTGAAACTCCCCATTCTATACTCAGTCCCTTGATTGATAATACCGGATTTCTCAATGTGTGGACTGACGGCTCGTGCTTACGCAACGGCCGTGGATCTGCTCGTGCAGGAATCGGCGTCTACTTCGGACCCGATTGTCCGCTAAACATCTCGAGACCAATTCGAGCCCGATGCACGAACAATCGTGCCGAAATTCTGGCCATAATCGCTGCTGCACAATTACTAGCAGAAGCAGAAATAAAATGCATTCGTATCCATACGGATTCTGATTTTGTAATGCGATGTATGACCGAATATTTGCCGGTCTGGAAAAAGAATGGATGGAAGAACGCCTCCCGAAAAGAGGTAGTTCATGAGAAAGAGTTCAAACAACTCTCGAAGTTACTCGAGACGTTTGAAAAAGTCGAGTGGGAAAAAGTAAAAGCCCACTCTGATGATATCGGTAATCAAAAAGCCGATGTGCTTGCCCGAGCTGGAAGCAAGCAATAACCCTGATAATTTTTATATTCCCGAAATTTGTCCGTCTTTGTCCGTTAATTAAACGATAAGCAAGCAGGTAATTAATTGATTATGAGTTTCATTTTCTAATTTTCTTCGAGTTAATAGTTAGTACCGTTTTGAATTTTCTTCTGGTTTTGTAGTAAGTAGAGTCACGAAGCGTAAAACCCGCAGGGGTACCGTATAGTTACGGTATATGGGGAGTTACGCCCCCACGGTCCTGAGTACTGTTCAGTCTTGTCTGGTTCGTTTTATGGGTAGAAAAACCCGCAGGGGTGCCGTTGGTGGCCGCGTTTGGGGAGTCACGACCCCACGTACCCGAGTCTTGTCGTTCGTATCGTCTGGTTTGTGTTGGGAAAAACCCGCAGGGGCGCGGTTGGTGACCGCGTTTAGTTTTTCAAGTTTTTTTTGAAAAGTCAAAATTCCGTTACGAAATAGCCGATACCGATATCAGATTTTGTTGATTTGAAAAGTAAAGGTTCCCGAGAAAATGATCTCTTTAACCTTATTTAAGTTTTGGTTTTTTGTTGTTGTTTTTGTAAAATCCTGGCAGTTTAGTTGGTATTAGTATGTACCGCAGCAAAGATTTTGTCAAGTTCTTTTTCAGTGGAGCCAGAGAAAGGGGTGGTGTAACGGCCGTTTGCCGCGGCGCGTTGTAAAAATGAATTTAGGTCTGCGTCGCCCAACTTGCGCATTGGTGGAGCCCCGACTGGCCGTAAGTTTCGTTTTATTTTTATTATTTTGAAGGACTTGGCGAATTTGCGAATACGGTACCGATAAAATATTTACGTTATTTATGAACATTGTATTTACAATTTTTGATTTACGAAATTTGTATTTACGAAATTGTATTTATGAAATTTGTATTTATGAAAATTCTATTGTAGATTTTGCGATTTTGCCCTCCTGTTGGTTTGTGCAAGTGGTGTCCTGAGCCTAGGTGAAAATTCAGTTTGGCCTTTCCAACTGGGGCCAACCAATTCTTGGTGTTGCTGCGGATTTAGTGCGAGAAATGATGGTACGAGATTTCGGTACCGAATTGAGATGCTGTTGACGTCACGTTACCGATGCCGATCAGCTCGCGTGTCGAACTAGACACTCTCCGCTCTCTCTCCTCTCTCCCCAACACCTCAGCTAGCAAGCAGCCCATCTCCCGATGCAGCCTCCAGACGAGCTGACCACCCGCTACAGTCACAAATGAGCCGACTCGCCCAGCGGAACCATTTGGGCCCGCATTTTTGCTGCGGTCCGCCTTAGATGTGGGGTCCCGTCCCGCTACCCTCGACGCCGGGACATCGCCAGGAATTAAGTACTGGCCCTCTATTGCCGGATGTTGCCCGTGGTCGGGCGTATCGTAGGGTTCTGGAGTACCGAGTAAACTTAGTCTCGGGCTCCAGGAACTCTTGTCCGATCCTGAGAGGGATTTCGTCGTTGAGGAGAACATGAGTCACGTTACGGCCCTAGCACAGTGATTACGTCACGAGAACGAAATTCGGGAATTGCTGCGAGAGGGAGACGAGAAGTGGGGAGAAGAAGGGACGTCGCGTCGAGCCGCCTCGGCAGATTAGATTAGCATTAGCTCTTTGGAAGAGATATCATTAGCTCTTTAGCATGAGAATAGATTAGCTGATTAGACGAGCATGAGGCGATTAGCGTAGCTCAGATGAGCTCTCCACTGCGCGACCTGGGTGACGACGGACGCGGTGAGGAGTTTCCGGAGATGACCATGGCGGCGATACGCTTCCCCTGGGCCAGGCTCCACTTTCCCTTTGCCGCTAGGCGGTAGTTTTTTTTGTAAGTTTTTATTCGTTATGGCTTTTTGTTTGACAATTTTGTTGTTGCGGTACCGTTAGTAGAGTTTTGAGATTTTGATTAGTTAAATTTACTCGATAGTCGAGAGTTTTTCGGTATTGTTGGACCTAGGGTTCCTTGCCAGTCGGTTTGCGATTTCGGTTATTTAAATTTGCTCGATAGTCGAGAGTTTTCGGTATTGTTGAACCTAGGGTTCCTTGCCAGTCCTTTTGTTATAGTATTTTTGCGGTAATTTTGCGGTAATTTTGCGTTAACGAGATTAAAATTAGAGAACTGATTTTTGGTGAACTTCAGGCGTAAGTTTTGATCTCTTTTAAATTTGCGGTAACAAGATTAAAATTAGAGTACTGATTTTTGGTGAATTTCAGGCGTAAGTTTTGATCTTTTTAAATTGTATTTTGCGATATTGATACGGTTTATTTGTCGGTAAACAGAACTATTGAGTCTTCGAAAGTGTATTTTTCTGTGTTCGGTAATTGGAAATTGTGATATCTTTAGTTAATATAAGAATTGAAATTTAATTTTTTTTACGATACGAAATGTTAATGGAGTAAAATTTTGTTCATTTTTATTTGTTTGAATAAATTCGATAATTCGAAGAGTTGTTTTGAACTAGATTGTTTTATTGCGTTTTCCTTTTCTGGTCCTTAATTGTTAGTTAGTAGAGTCATTCCGCTTCACCGTGCCAGCAATTTTAGTTTGAGTTAGTTTAGTACGTAGAGTTACGGTAATTTAGTATTGAGTTTTTAGTCTCGTGGTGCTAGGCACCTGGCGATCCTGCTTTAGGCCACTTTAAATTTATAGTCGGTGGCTGGTCGGTGGCGAAGGGACGGATTTGGACGGGCCTTAACAGGACCACCCCAGAAAAATCCGTTACAGTGGCGATCCTGCCAGGATACGTCTCATTTATTTAATAAAATTTCCGTTAATGTAAACTTCTTTTCGGTTAAAGAAAAAGACCAGAAAAGTTAAACGTCTTTTGGTTCAACAATAATCTTTTAGTTTGTTTCTGAAAAAATAAATTTTTATTAAATATTGTGATAATTATTTCGATATTCAAAAACGAGATTTTCGTGAATTCAAAATAATACTTGCTTATCGTTCTATGTTTACTTTGTGTGTTTCGATTTCTCGTCGATGAAATAATCACGCAAGAAGTTTGATTTGAATAAAATTTTCTTTCTTCAAATAAAATAAAATCTTGTGAATTTCATCGTTACGATATTCGTTAATTGTTTATCAGAATCCCCTTTATTAATTACTTATCTGCGGAATTAGTTATTGTTAATTACTAACCAATAAAACGGTAATTCCAAATTACCGAGACATTTTCATTTGAATTGTTTCTCTTTTCGATAAATAACGAATTAATTTTCATAAACATTATTTTGTTTTCATCTTTATTTTTTTAAGTCAATTAATTTGTAGTTTTCTTTCAAAAACAAAACAGTAATTCAAGCTTACCTAAATATTTTGATGTAAATTAATTTCTTTTTGATAAATAAGAATTAATCTTCTTAAACATTGTTTTGTTTTGATCTTTAGTTTTTTTTGTCAATTAAATTAATTAATTTGATAAATTAGAGTAATTTATTAAATTAATTTTTATTTCGGAATTTAAATTAGTTTGAACAAAATTTATCTCAAGGTTACGCAACCATCTGTTTATATTTATTTTAATTCCTGATTTCGAAACTAAAATTATTTTTAAATTTAATTTCTCAGCTGATTTAAAATTTGAGTTAAAATAAAATAATATTAGATTTGCAATAGTAATATATTTAATAATAAATATAATTTAATAATAAAAATTAAACAAAACAATGTTAAAACCTTTAATCAAACATAAAAATTGTTAAATTTCTGCTAACATTTTTGAACAAAATTTCTTTTGATTATTTCATTTTTTTATAATCGGAAATATAATTTATTATCATAATGAGTCAAGAAACACGATTCAACGAATGGGTTTCGACTCTATCACTCGAAGAGATAAATCGAGAATTGAGCGATCGTGGTAAATCGATTACCGGAAATTTGCATACAAAAAGGATGCGGCTAGTTAAAGCCTGTACCGAAGCCAATCGAGGTCCGAGCTCTAGAGAAGGATCATCTACGAGATCGGAAACGTCCGATGATCCGGAGAACGGTGCAACCGGCCTCCAACCTGATACGGGAGTGAACCAATTTCCGACTCCTCCCGATACGCAACAAACAAAACCAAGATACACCCGTAGTCAAACTCGCGTTGAATTACTATCGACACCTTCACAACAATCGGTAATACATACTCCAGAAACCGTGAGACCCTTACGGAAGAATCCAATTACGACGACCGGTAATTCGCAGGTAGTAGTATATTCTGATACAACCCCCGCGATGAACCCGAATACGGGTACGATACCGAAAGCGCCAAGGCGTGTTTTAGTATATAGTCCTTCTGAAAATGTTAATCCCGGAAATCGGCAACGACGATCAAGTACGAGTGACATAGTGCAAACTCCCGCCGGGAACATTGTCATAAATCCACGAACCTTACAGTGGATAGAAGGCTCAGTCAGCCAACACCCTGTTTCGGTAACGAATCCGGTGACCTGTCAACAACTGCCTGTTACATCGACGGTTCAAGTGAACGACCCGTTGGATATCGCACGGTCGTCTCATGAAATTTTTCAGTCGGAAATAACTCACGCGATACCGCCTTCCAGTTATGTTACGGCCGCGACGACATCGCGACTGCCCGATACGACTTATTATACGAATACTCGTGCTCACACCTCAAATGCCGCGCCTTTTCCGAATTATGTACATCATACTATACCTAACAGAGATATATATGAAAACAAGAATCAAGAGCATAAAACAAAAATCAAAAAGGATCTAAAACAACACACAGCATTAACTAAATATAGTATAAAAGAGGTATATGTATTATCATTCGTATTCAATATAATTTATTCAACAACCTTTCTATAATCAGATTAATTGTTCGAATTCTATCTCAATCCATGTTGCATACGGCCAAACGATTTGTTATTTCCTCGGTTGATTCTGCATGTTATCAAATTGTCCCCAATTATGTACGATTTCTTCTTCATCTGTGTAAAATTAACAGATATAATTATATAATATAGATTTCACTTATAATTATTATCATTTCATAAAACAGATAATGATTAACAACTAAATAATCAACAACTTCATATAATAAATAATTCTGTAAATAGCAACTGATGCAATTTTTAGTATACAAATTAGTGTTGCTGTTATTACAGTATTAAATATAGTAACTTCATTTCACAAAATAGAGCAAAAATTTTTCTATATAATCAGCATATTCTGAATCTTCTTCATCTGATGATTAACTATCACAAAATAAACAATTTTCTCCTCTGGCATAGTTGACGTATGGATCATGTAATTTTTTCTGAACACCTTTAGGTAATTTTGTCTTATCTTTCCATTTCAATTTAATTTGTTTCTTATTTTTTGTCGTATCAAAATTCTCTTGCTTCTCTTTGCAAAAGATTCTTCCTGCTTTGATATTACATGGAAATCTTAACCATCATTTAAC
This sequence comes from Mallateleia sp. ZL-2020, assembly GCA_022817365.1. NCBI lineage: Eukaryota > Metazoa > Arthropoda > Insecta > Hymenoptera > Scelionidae > Mallateleia > Mallateleia sp. ZL-2020. Next base: position 12,041 of record JABFPP010000129.1, read on the forward strand.
TTCTTCTCTTCACCTGGTAAGTCATATTATTTTTTTCACGTTTTCTTTAGATGACTATGTAGTTTACCATGCTTATCAACTGTATACTTAATAGTGAATTTCTTATCAGTTAACTGTAATACCAAACTTCGGCGCAACGAAACTGAATGTTCCTTTTTTAAATACACTAATAATTAAATAAAACTCTAAATTACAACAAAAACAGATTAATTAATTATTAATATACACATAAGAACATTAATCGATAACAAATGAGGAAACCTCAAAATTCCTTCTTTCCACTTATAAACATTACTGAAAATTTAGTTACCATACAATATCATAAAATAACAAAACATAAAATAGTAAAAGGTAAATTTATATTCGCAACAAACAAACAAAATAATGACAGAAATCGCATTGACAAAACACGTTATCGTGAACATAAAATAATGGTACAAAGGGGCGATGCAAACTCAATCACTAAATCAATAAATAATATTTTTCACCCCCTGTATTTTTGGAAAAAAACCGGATGGGAAACAAAATCACAGACCCCGACTGATTTCCGGGTTGAAAGACATTAAAATATCAATCTTCACAGAACACATCTTTATCGATCTCTATTTGCGAAAAGAGTAACAATTCTTTTTGAGGATCGTAATTTCGATACCACTGCGAGTCGGTAATTCAGAGTGCAGCGTAGCCGATATTTAATTCTACATTACAAACATGTCAAAAACGAGTTACGTGGGTGGGGTGAAAAGTTTCCGGCCTGACCAAGAAAAACAATTTTTTAAAATTCTTTTTTTCTTTATTTTTCAACGTAATCTCCATCAAGACTGATACATTTCTCATAACGGTGTTCTAATTTACTTATACCAGTTTTAAATGTAAATTTGTCAAGCTCCTCAAAATATTGATTTACAGCTTCGATGA